>PVJC01005255.1:0-38614 GCA_004026665.1 Murina feae
CGGAATTGAACCTGGGACCCTTCAGCCTGCAGGCCGACGCTCTATCCACTGAGCCAAACCGGCTAGGGCCAGAAGTAAGATTTTTTAATCCTAATTTTCCCAATGAGGAAAGTAGCTTCAAAGAGTCCATACAACCAGTATATTGAAAAGCTGGGATTCAAACCCAGGCCTAGGGCACTAAGTGCTGGGCTTCTCCTGCTGCATCTCTCAGACAGGGGCTTAAGTGTCCTTTGATCTGGAGGTCTAAACAGTAAGAAGCTAATTATGCAAGGGCAAGGGCAAGATGAGAGTTGGTGAGCTCATTGGAAAATGCTTCCTGGAGGAGTCAGAGTGATTCTGGAGGAGGGAACCTGCAGATCAGGCTGGAGGCCTTGGCTTACTGGCCCCAAGCTCTGGGCCTGCTCAAAAGTAGGGGGGCTGTCTTTCTAGAAAGACATGGTCCTGACTCAGACTTGGGGGCATGAGTTCAGTTCTCTGGTCCTATGTGGATTCCTTCAGCTCTGTGGGTGTTTGGTGCTCAGGGGTCTGGAAGAGCACATATATAGGCCCCTTGTTCTCAGAATAAACTGATGTCATATTCATGCCCTTCAGCCCTTCAGCCCTTCAGGCCCATAGGCTATGACATCCAGGAGTCCAACGTGTTGGCCTGCCCAGCCAGGGATGGTTGAGTCCAACAATTCACATTGCTCAGTGATACACGGGTTTTATGGCAAAACTTCCTCATTTGGTGGAGAGATCATATCTCTGTTTTAGAACCAAAGGAGCTATTCAATCACCTCCCCCAATGAAAGGCTAGAGATCTCAGAGGAGTAACCAGGTTTCCTTTCCTTCAGATCTCTGTGGAATAACCAGGCTTCCTATTCCTTTTTTCCCCCTTTTGGTTCTTCCTTTTTTAAAAAACCCAACCTTTCTACCTTCTCATACCCACACCAGTTCTAAGTGATGTCCTGTCTCGGGAGATGAATTCTTTCACCTCCTATATACCTCACCTCTACTCCCTTGCCTCTGTCTCCCCAATATAGTAATATATGGTAATTTTTGTTATTCATTGTTGACCTTTTATAATTATGTAAACACTGTGGCCAGCTGAGCCACACCATGGACTAGGATTATTTTTTTCCACTTTTCCTTAAATCTGGGCAGCATCAGGCATCACGGCCTAATAATTTGGCTCAATTGACCCCAGCCACTGACATCATCACACTGAACGCTCAGCTTCTTCTTATGAAACTTCTGCAGTCAGGCTAATGGTGACTTTAGTAAGAAGACATGGTGAAAAAAAAATTAACTGGTGTCTACTTGCTTTATGTGTCACTAAGAGGCCACTGAATGGTGGCTCTGAGGTGGATTGCAAGGTCAGAGTGTGTGGGTTTGAATTTAGCATCTTCCCTCTGAGGCTGTGAGAACCTCAGTAAGTTTCATATCTCTCTGAGCTTCAGTTTCTTTAGTTGTAAAATGGAGTTAAGAGATGGAACTGCCTGATTGGGATAACATGAAATGATACATGTAATATACTTAGTACATGGAAAGCATAACAAATGGTGAGCATTATTTTTTTATTTTCTTAAAATTTTAAAATATATTTTTATTATTGACTAGAGGCCCAGTGCATGAAATTCTTGCACTGGTAGGGTCCCTAGCCGCTAGTGGCACTGGTGGTGGCCAGCCGGCTGGGTATTCCCTCCCTTCCCCCACTGGTTGCCTGCCTCGGCCAGCTGGCCCCACCCCCAGTTGAACTCTTGGAAGAACTCCCGGTGGAGGGAATAATTTGCATACTACACTTTTATTATGTAGGATTTCAGAGAGGAAGAGAGAGGGAGAGAGAGATAGAATCATCAATGATGAGAGAGAATCATTAACTGGCTGCTTGCTGCATGCCCCACACTGGGGATTGAGCCCATAAGTCAGGCATGTGCCCTTGACTGGACTCAAACCTAGGACCCTTCAATCCACAGGCCAATGCTCTATCCACCTCAGTGGATAGAGCTGGGTTAACTATTCGTAGGGGCTCCTTTAGTGGGTATCTCAGAATGAAGGAACAGCATGCTTCAAAATGTCCAGGGCTTAGAGCGGTTAATGGTGAAGCCCGCTGCCTCCTGAAGTCAGCATTCCTGCACCAGCTTCTCTGAGGAGCACAGTCTCTGAGGGTTGTGTGGGGGCTCTGCCAGGCGTTGGAGGAGGGAGGTGTAGCCTGGTAGGATGCCTGGTCACCAGGGCAATGGAATTGTCTTTCTCCTCCCCTCTGTTTCACTTGCTCAGATTATTGTTGGGATATCACCCTGCATCTGGACCTTGTCATGTCAGTCTCACTTTCTCCAGTTGCTCCTAGAAAAAGGTTGACCACTTGACCCTCTCCAGTTTCTTTCTTGTTTATTGGTGTGTGTGTGTGTGTATGTGAAACCAAATTTAATATAAGCTCATTTTAAGAAATTCAAATAGTGCAGTGCACAAGTATAAAAAAGAAAAATTAAAAATCTTTTGTCTACCCTAGAGGTACTGCTGTTAGCAGTATGCTGTGCATCTCTAGGATTTTAGTTTCTATGCTTTAAAATGTTGTGGATGGCCCTAACTGGTATGGCTCAGTGGATAGAGCGTTGGCCTATGGACTGAAGGGTCCCAGGTTCGATTCCAGTCAAGGGCATTTACCTTGGCTGCGGGCACATCCCCAGCAGGGAGCGTGCAGGAGGCAGCTGATCCATGTTTCTCTCTCATCAATGTTTCTAACTCTCTATCCCTCTCCCTTCCTTTCCGTAAAAAATCAAATATATATATCATATATATATATGTAATGTTGTGTATGGCTTTTTTGGGGGGGAGGTGCTTCCCATTTTTACCAAGACAAGCAGTCTTGTGATGAGTGTGCTCTTGGGGTATGTTTTTGTGTACCTATGATGGTATTTTTAGAGCACAGTCCTACAGGGTGAAGATGGAAACTATTCAGGAGTTACTCCTCGGTGATCTCTCTGGGCCCTTAGCCCCTGGACGATGACCTTCTTCAACCCCTGCAACTCCCCATCCAACAACCTACCACTCCTTCCATCTGTCTAGTCTGGGCCAGGCTGAGGCAACTGGATCGTCTCCTATGTGTGGATGGTACCACGGAACCCTCCACTGCTACCAGTTCTCATGGGAAACAAAAGGGCTCTGCCAGTTGGGATTTAGGGGAGCATATCTTGGTTCCAGCCCAGGCCCAGGCACGTATCACACCTCCATTTGGAATGAGGCAAAAACTGCCTGCAGATCAGAAATGACTATTTTTCTTGCCTTTGGCCTTTTCAAAGAGCTCTCCGATTCATAAATGAAGAACCTGAAACCCAGAGAGGAAGTGGCCTACCTAAGGCCTGGCCCCCAGCTGCTGGGTCAGATCTGGGTCTCTGGACACAGAGGAGGTGGGGGGGAGTGTGGAGGTGGAAAGAGCAGCAGAGGTGGAGGAGGGGAGCTATGTGCTGGGCCCTTTACTACGTTACTCCATTTAGTCCCAATGGCCATGCCAGGAGATGGAGGCAGCATCATTTCCATTTCCCAGGTGAGGAAACTGAGACAAATCTCCCCTGTCCTCCCTCTTCCCTTGCCTAATACGTCTGAGATCTGGTCTGCAGCTCTCAGGTGTTCCTAAAACTCCAAAAATAGGTCCAGGGAAGACCCCGAGTCTACTTTCTGGAGGGTCCAAAGCTAAAGTATCCCAGATAGGCTGCAGGGAACTGTCTCCCCTGGCTACCCCTACACACAGCAGCCTGACTGTCCCCCAACCCCTGCAGGATCGGAACATGAGGGTTCCCAGCCTCCCTGTCCCTTGGTGAGCACCCCTGGTGACTTCTCAAGGACCATGTAGCAGCATAGGAGCCAAGTGGAGGGAAGAACTGCCATTTCCTCCTTCTGCTTCCACTGGCCAGCAGGTCAGCCCATAGCATCTCAAGGAGTCTGCCTAAAGGGTTGGGAGCCAAGAGGACGCACACCTGGGCTCCATCAGCCACCTTCTCTCCGTGGAAGCTGGGGACTACTTGGGCAGGGTCTTCCTCCCCAGGACTCCAACCTCCTGCTAAAACAGCAGCCCTGGTTGCTGGTCAACAAAACACTCCCCACAGGCCCAGCTCTTGCTGGGGAATGAGGACCAGTCTCCAAGGGAGGTCCTGGTTCCCAAGTGTGGCTCAGAAGGACAAGGGGAGTGAGCTGGGAAACAGCACTTGCTGCCTGGGTGCTTGGAGCACTTGTCAGAAAATGTGCCTCCTTCCAAGGCCTACACACCTCCCTCCTCCCCTCCCCTTCCTATGTGATGGTCTTGCCCTCCAACCAGTTCAAGAACAGCAGGGATCTCATTTGCTCATGACTGTCTCCCCGTGTCAGGCATGCAGTAGATGATCAATAAACATTCATTCAGTAAGTAGACACAGTATGTACTAGTTTACCAATTGCTTACGTGGGCCCAGCACAATGCTGGGTATGGGGGACACTCAGTGGAGTAATAAGACAAGGGCCGGTTCTCAAAGGCTGGGGGCTAGTGGCACACCAGGGGTGGGAGTGGGATTTGGGTAAGTGCTGGGATGTCATTTCAAAGGGTTACAAGGGTGTGAATTTCTAGGTTCTTTTATAATATGGTTGAGTCATTGCTTGATTGTCTACTCTTCCTGTTAAACACAGACCCCTGGAGAGAGAGGACTTTGCTTCTATTTTTGTCTGCTGCCTCCCTCCCTACTCCTCCAGGCCCCACCTCCCCATTAGGCCCAGGGCTGAGGTCTACAGACAGTGTATTAAAAGGATGGATGGATGGATTGATGGATGGATGGATGGATGGAATTAGAGCTAAAAAGCCAGCAGGACTCAGAGATCCCTTATCCACTCACCGATATTTAAAATGGGAAACCTGAAGTCTAACGAAGTGGAGTACATGTCTCATCACTTCTCTTTGAGAACTTTTCACTTCAGCCTATAAACATGTGGAAATACCCTGCAACCCAAACAAAACACCTCTTTCCCTCTTGTCTGCAGCGTCTCCCCCAAGCCAGGACCTCCTCTTTTTGTCTCACTGCCAAACTTCTTGAAAAGAAAGACTTGTAAACTCCCCTGTGGACTTCCTCATCTCCCACCACGCCTTGACCTCTCGGCCTCTGCCTTCCACCCACATTGCCATGGCAACCGCTGCGAAGTTGCTACTCACTAGGGACCTCTGAGCTCTGAGCCCTTCCTGGGCTCTGGGCCATGTTTGGCACCATCACCAACTCTTCCTCCCGAAACTCTGAGGCCCTGCTCTGCCTAGGGCCACTCTCTTTTTCTCCCAGTGCCCTCTGCCACAGATGTAACCTCAGCTCTTTCTTTGCCCTCATTCAATAGTTTCTCAACAATTATTTCTGTGTGCCAGACACCATGCTAAGCTCTTAGCTGTGCACCTCCTGTAGTCCTCATGCTGACCTTCTGACTTGGGTGTATTAGTTTTATCTGCATTTTGCAGATGGTGAAGCTGAGACCCCGTGAGGATAATTCAGTCACCTGATGCCACACAGTTGGGAAGTGGTGTCTTGAGGACTCGACCGATGTCTTAGTATTCCCAAATTTATGCTAAGCCACACCTTTCTCCTGTCTCATCCACACACACTCGGGCCTCATTTCTCCTTGTGACTCCCAAGTTACTATTTTCAGAGGTGATCTCCCTCTGGAACTCCAGACCTGCACTTCCAAATGCCTATGAGATGTTTTCTTAGCCATTCCTCTAACATCTCAAAGCCACACTCCTGAGATCTCTTGCTGGGATAATCTTACCAGTCCTGTGCTCAAATGCCTGCAAGGGCTCCCCCTGTGCCCACTGATCTAGGGAAGACCCCTCCCAGCCACTCTTGAGTTTACCTGCTATATGATTCCTCATCTGGCCCCTGCCACCACCACCGCCACCACCACCATCCCTCCCCATCTGCCACTATCGCCGGTCTCTCCTGCCTCTGACTCTGCTTTCTGAAAGGGTCTAATGCTCCTGCAATGCTTCCTCTGACCTTCACCGCATGTCCTTCCTCCATGACCCCCATAACCATCAGAACCTTTCTACCTAGAAAACAGACTAAACATTGATCTGTTACCACCGGGTGAGTGGGATCCAAGTAGCTTTTACTTGCCCATCTGTTCAGTGTTTTCCAAATTCCCTATAATGAGTACATTTACTTTATAATCAATAAAGAACTTGTTCAAATAATTTTAATAAAGAATCTTATTCAACCTCCCTGCCCACTTCCTCTTTAAAGCTGTTCTGTAGCATTGTTCACCTGAGCCCTCCCCAAAGGTCATGGGTGGGGCTGCCTTCCCCACCTGAGAGCCAGGCCTTCCCTCGGGCACTGGGATCCCCCTTGTCCCCTGTGGCCCCCTCCTCAGTGCCCTGGGTGTATCCCAGAAATGCAAGAGGAACAGAGTTAAAATAGACACAGTCATTGAATGCCCATCCACAGGGGCCTGGCTAATAGTTCACAGTGGGTCTAGGGCTCACCTGGAGCTGCTAGAAAGAAGGACACAGGTTCCAGCTGTCAATATGAACCAGTATCCAAAATATGTCGCTAAGTGAAAAAGAACAAGACATGTTTACTTGTTACATTTACAAAAAAAAAACATAAAAGGATAGACTCACATGTGCACATATATATGTACTTGAACTAGTATATGCATAGAATATCTTTGGGAGGACAAACTCCCAAACTGGTAACAACAGTGGCTTCAGGGAAGAAATTTGGGGACAGGGGAACTGGGTAAAAGAGATCAGAGGAGGCATGAGTGTTATTTCTGTATCTTTAAAAAAGAAAAAAAAAAGACATAAATGAAAGTAACTACCTGGGAGTACTGTGCAATAAGTTAAAGGGCCCTTTGGCATTCTGTACTCCTTCCCACCTCCCTTCCGACAGGCCTTCCTGAGTAGTGAGCAAACACAACCCCCACCCCCACTTCACCCCCACAGGGGAGCTGGATCCTACTCCAACAAGGGCCCGAGCACTGAGATCCCGCCAGGAGCCTAGGCTGAGAGCCGGAGGATCCCCTTGCTGGCCCCCGGCCCAGGCCCATCGCAGGTGGGAAATAGCTCCTCCCTGGGGAGCAGGCAGGTCACCACAAGCCTGTTTGCCAGGAGCTCTGCCACACCCTCCAAGGGCACCTTTCTCAGGGCGGGGCCCATCAGCTGACAACAGGTAGTGACTCTGCACCTGGGCAGCTGCTGTCCCACAGGGGGAAGTGTCCCACGTGCGGGGTGTGGTGCTTGGGATGTGGTGAGAAAGGCAGCAGGTCGCCCTGGGTGTGGCTGGAGGCCAGGGCTCTAGGCATCATTTGTCTCCCCGACCCCAGGGGTGCTCTCTGGGCAGGCAGGGACCAGACTGGGTACAGCCCAGCAAGCTACTGGCTAGGGTGAAAATTGTCATCAATGGTAATATTAATTTGCATTTTTTGGAGTCTTTTATCTCAGGATCTGAAAACTCAGGTACTGTTTGCAGAGTGAGATATTGCTGGACCAAGAGCTTAGCCACTAAAGGTGAAGCAATCCAAACTCTTCCGGCGTCATCCCTTCCTGCTCTCAAGTGGGGCCTGCACACCTACTACCTTCCTCCCCGAAGGCCTGGGGTCTGGTTTTGTTCCCATCACCCTCTCCTCAGCTTCAGACACTGAGAGCCATAAACAGCCATCATCATATAACACCAATTTGGCCAATGGCCAAAGCCACATGTGCTGGTCCCCAGCCCTGTGATCAGGCCATCCCACTGGTCAGGCAGGGAATATGGACATGGATAAGGAGCACTGACCTGGGACTTAATGAGCCTGGGTTCTCATTGCTGTGGCCACTCACGGGGCGGATCCCATTTCCTACATGCGCCTTCGTTTTCTCACCCAATAAAAGGACCTTTGGAATTCTCCAGGCATTGCAAATCAGGCTAAACAAGATCCTAGCATATTTCCGGGGAGTTTAGCAGTTTTTGCCAATGCTCAATTCAGATATAATTTCCAAAATGTATTTTAAACTTCTTGAAAATGTGTAACTAGCATCAACATGCACATTTGGAAGCAATACGTGATTTTCACTCAACAAAGCTCACTTGTGTTTGCCCTGATTTTTGTAAGTAACACAGGAATATGTTGGCAACTTGCACTTAGAAAATAAACATAAACGAATAGAGTGCAGCTGTATATATCAGATCCCAGTCGAGAGAGAGAGAGAGAGAGAGAGAGAGAGAGAGAGAGAGAGAGAGGAGAGGGGATATGACCAGTGCTTTTCTGCTGAATGACATCTGTGTCCAGCAACTGTGCCTGGGGGCAGGAGGGTTCAGCAGACAACGGAACATCTTGGGATCTGAGCCCTAGTCTGCACAGTGCCACTGACTGGCAGGGATTTGCGGAGTCAGCTCTGGGAGTCACAAGTTCTGGGAGACACATGTTGTACAGTTCCCATGTGCTGTGCACCACGCTGCCCTCTCTCCCACATGAATGCATTGTCCCACATTTGCATAAGGAGATCTAGCCTCATTTTACAGGTGAAGAAACTAAGGCAGAAACGGCTTGACGCCCCTTAAGTCCACAGCTAGTGGGTGGCCATGCTGGGGGTCAGACCCCCACCCAGAGTGGAGCCCAGGGACTGGCCCCTTGGGTAAGTGCCCAGGGGGCTGAGGTGGTTCTCATGTGGGTGGTCCATGGAGAAATGCTTCATTGCGGGCACTGGGCTCCAGGGACTGGGGATGGGGAGGTGCCGACAGTTCTGATCAGCAGAGGCCTTCTCATTGGCACCTGCTTTTCACTGGCTTTTTACCCACGCGGTGGCCCTGGTTGAACGATGTTGCAGATGGTCTCTGGCACCTGGTCCAAGTGAACCTCTGCCCTTTCCGTTGCTTCCATTTCCCCATCAATAATGTGTGTGTGTGTGTGTGTGTGTGTGTGTGTGGTTGGACTTGATGACATCTCGGTGCCTTTCCTACTCTGTCATCCTGTGATCGATCACCTGCGGGACCTGGGAGAGGCCAGAGGTCAGTGTGGCTAAGGGTCAGACAGCTAGTGAGTTGCCTGGCTTCACTAGTCTCCTGGACTCCAGGTCCTCATGTCCTAGCTCTTAAGCAATGGCATCTCAAGGGTAGGGAGGCTGTGGGCGTCCCCCTGGCACAAGAAGGGGACAGATTGTTTATAGAAAAGTTAAAAACAGTAATAAAACCAACTAAAAATGATGCACAGGAGTTCTAAATGATGTCAGTAATAATTTACTTTCTGCTGCCCGGCCAGCATGGCTCATGTTGAGCATGGACTTATGAACTGGGAGGTCGTGTTTCAATTCCTGGTCAGGGCACATGCCCAGCTTGTGGGCTCGATCCCCAGTGTGGGGTATGCAGGAGGCAGCCGATCAATGATTCTCTCTCATCACTGATGTTTCTCTTTCTCTTTCCCTCTCTCTCCCTCTCTGAAATCAATAAAAATATATTTTAAAAAATACTTTCTGCTGAGGGTGGGCTGCTCTCACTGCCCTTCCCCGCCCCTGGTGCCACCCACTGCCCCTCTGCCACGCTCAGGAGAGTGATTGCTATGCAGTGAGGCTTCTCATTAGGAGAGGAAAGTGCCTGGGCTGGGTGGGAGGGTCCACTGTGACGTGGTCCCCATGCAGCCACATCAGCTGTGACAAAGAGACACAGGGACCGTGGTCGGGTGGCTGCGGAGCTCATTTACCTCAGGCTAAAAATAGGTGCCCCTTGCAGCAGGTGGGTGACTCAGCGAGCTCCTGGCGGAGGAATGTGCTCAAGGCCCTGCTTACTTCAGGTGCCAGGACAACAGGAAGCGGCTGACGCACAGGGACAGAAGCATAGTAGGCGTTTCACAGCTCTTCCTGGGCCAGCTGACGTTTTCTCGGCTCCCTCCCCTGAACTTGCGTTTCAAAAGCCATGGAATTGCTGGTCAGGCCAAATAAGAGCCACAAGTCCTACTGTCCAATCTCAGGGCACTCTCTCCCAGGGTTTAACGGGAGAGGCTAAAGAGGAGGTGTGTGTGGGTGTGTGTGTGTGACATGTGTGCATGCCTATGTGGTGCACACACACACACTTGGGCCCACCTGATTGATTGGTGGGAAAAGAAGCAGGCCACACAGTGTCCACATAAGGGTCTGCCTTTGTCTCTGACTCCTACCCTGGTCCCCACTCACGTGCAATAGAAGGAGGGCTGCTGAGGCCCTGATCACTCTGAGATGCTCTGTGTCCAGGGAAATGAAAAGTGCTCCTTTCTCCCCATCCCAGACTCTTCAGGAAGCCAGCACAGTCCTGGCCTTCCAGATACATCTGCAGAGGCTCAGCGGAAGTGGAGGAATGAGGCAGTTATTTGGAGAATTCAGCCCCACCTCAGGCAGCTGTCTGAGCAGATGGGGGTAATGGAAAGAGGTGGAACCAGGCACCGGGAGACCACTTATGACTGGTTCTGCCACTCACTTGCTGTGTGACGTTGAGCAAGTCCCTTTTCCTCTCTGGTCTCGAGTTTCTCCTCCGTTTCTCCATTAATTTTTTTCTTCAACAAATGTGTATTAAATGGGGCCAGGCACTTGTGAATACCAAGCTAGATACAGGAAAGGAACCACAATGGAGGATTAAAAATATCCAGGAAGCCCGACCTTCGTGGCTCAGTGGTTGAGTGTCAACCTATGAACCAGAAGGTCACAGTTTGATTCCTGGTCAGGGAACATGCCAGGGTGTGGGCTCAATCCCCAGTGGGGGAGGAGCAGGAGGCAGTCGATGATTCTCTCTCATCAATGATGTTTCTCTCTCTCTCCCTCTTCTTCCTCTTCTCTGAAATCAATAAAAATATATATAAGGAAATCTTGGTACCCGAACCCTAGTAAAGACTGGCACCATTTCTTCATCCCTTGACTCTGGGATGACCTTGAACTTGCTTTGACTAAAAGTGACATGTGACTTTCACTCTCACCCCCTTAGAGCCCAGCTGCCACAGGAGGAAGCCCGAGCTCTCCTGCTGGAGAAGCCCACGGAGAACTGAGTCACCCTGACCAATAGCCTCGGTCAGCTGCCGGTTATGTGAAGTTGGGCCATGCGGAGCCCCCAGCCCTAGCCCTTGCCTCATAGACCACAAACGCTAGAGTGAGCCCAGCCCAAACCACTTGGAGCAGGACCAGCCGTCCCAGCTGAGTCTTACCCAGGTTGTGAACCCAGAAAACTGTAAACCATTCAATGGTTGTAGTTTCAAGCCACTAAAGCAGTGGTTCTCAACGTTCTGGCCCTTTAAAACAGCTCCTCATGTTGTGACCCCCAACCATAAAATTATTTTCATTGCTACTTCATAACTGTAATGTTGCTACTATTACGAATCGTAATGTAAATATCTGATGTGCAGGATGGTCTTAAGCGACCCTTGTGAAAGGGTCGTTTGACCGCCAAAGGGGTCGCGACCCACAGGTTGAGAATCGCTGCACTAAAGGTTGGGGTGGTTCGATAATTGATACAATTAATGTTTACTGACCACGTCTTATGTGCCAGGAACTATGTTACATGTTTTACCTATAGAATCTCACTTGTTCCTCACATCAACCAAATGAAGCAGGCATTATTTGCTAATTTCCAATTTATAGATGAGAACGCTGAGGCATGAGAAGGAAAAGCAACGTGACAAAGATCAGGGAGCAGGAGCCCTGGAGAGCCGGGATTCGAGGCCAGGCAGGCCAGGCCTCAGAACCGCACTGTAACCCCAACGCTGTCCAGAATCCGCTACTCTCATGGCTTCTGCAGATGAGCCTAGCATGACACAGATACGGAAATACACAGCCACAAGTGATGACAAGTGTATGAAGAAAATGGGGGTTGGCTTTAGCCATAGGGAAGCCCCAGAGTCCTAGAAGGACGGCCTCAGTGGATGCTGAGGATGAACAGGGGGCTGTGGGACACTGGAGTACACAAGGGGTGTGCAGTGGGCCCTGGTTTTCTAGCTTCAGTAAGTCGCTGGACTCCCAGGTGTCTCTGTGAGAAATGCAGATTCCTTGCCTCATTCCCCAGAGATTCTGATTTCGTGGGTCTGATTGGTGGGGGGCCTGCTAATCTTTTTATTTTGCATGTGCACCCTGAGTGATTGTTATCATCAAGGAAATTTGAAAAACACAGTTCAATAGCGTCACTTAAGGAGATTAAAAAAATATAGCTGCCCAGCTGCTGTCCTGAGATTAAGACTCAATTGGCCTGAGGTGAGCCCAGGAATCAGTATGTACAGAATGTTTGGGTGATTCCAACGGGCAGCCAGGGCTGAGAACCGATTCTAGAAGATTCTACAAGGCCCCAGTCTGCTTTTCTAGATCTATTTTGAGACACCAGGGTTACCTGGTGCTTCTTGAACCATCCTTTTAGTGATTGCATACTATGGGGCAGATCCAGACCGACCTAAGGCAAGTCTGTGTTCAGAGACTTGCTCCTGATTGAATGAACCCCCACCTCACAAACTCCTTCCAAGATAACTTTTCTGGGGGCTTCTCGGGGGCTCCCCAAGGCTCCCAAGCACCCTATTACTTTGGTTTGTTTTAGAGTAGAACATCGGTTTAATTGCTGGGAGAAAGTTCCTACCATCGCGAACAGTGACCCTGCTCTAGAGCACCTCTGTTCTCTCCTCTTCCCTGATGTGCTAGCTCAGGGGCCTCAGGAGCATGGGTTCCCCACACTCCAGAGAATGGTGCCACCTGTGGTGCAGCCATATGAGGCATGTTGGTGCACAGCCAGTACTTATTTTGTTTCCTACTCTTTCAGTGAAGGCAGGAGGGCCACTGGGGGTTGCTCCTGACTCTGCTTGATTAAGGCCAGAAAGTACACCAGAATCTTGGCTTGGGGCCGGCCAGCCTTGAGCCAATGGGGGTAAGGGCAGAGGTGCTCTAGAGCAGGGCTCAGAACAGTGGCCCAGAACAGCTGTGGCCATGGCCCTGGGGAGCAGTTCACGGGGAGAGGGTGCTGCTGCAGGTGCGAGCTCGCCACCGAAGCCTCATTTCCTTGTTCTACGTGTGGTAGGCCTTCACCACGCTGAGGGTTGTTATGAGAACTCAGAGTTCAGGGCAGGGTCTGCAGCACAGGAGGAGCTCACTAGAATTTTCATTCATCTTCTTTGGGCCAGACACAGAAATGAACTTGACACTGTGGAGAGAGACAGGGCCTATAGGGACAGACCCCCTGGAAACGTTCTTCTTTGGGGGCTGGAAAGACTCCTGTCACCATGGCTCATCCCGGAGGCCCCAGATCCCTCTCAAGAGCCCTCAGGAGCTGAGAGCTCAGCCCTACCCACCTGTCCTCACACAAAGAGCATCCCCATCCGCGCCACCCCCCACCCCCCACCCCATGCCCCGCCAGTGGCTCTTGGGCACAGCCTGCACTGTGCATGGTACAGATGGCTGCCCAGAGGAGGGACTGGTGGGGGGGGGGTGGGGGGTGCAGGGGCTAGACCACTGGGGAAGGAAGGAAGAGAATGAATGAGACCCTGGCTCATTCTCAGGCTCCTGCTTTGGGAAGGAAAGGACTGGTTTGGGGGTGTGGCCGGGAGGAAACCTGGCCAGAGGACACAGTGGGAATGAGGGAACCTTGGGAAACGATGCCTGATACCCTCATTTCCCGCTATGCCTGCTTAGCTCGGGGACACAACATCCAATTCAAAAAGCAATTCTATGGGTGGTGGGGGTGGGTCTCTTCTCTTTTCTGACCCATCCTTCCAACTGAAAGCAGGAGGAGGAGGCCCCCAAGGCCCCGGGAGGAGGCCTTTCCTGGACTCTGGGATAAGGCCAGCCGAGGGCACCTCCCTCAGGAGACAGGGCTGACTGGGGAGTTTGAATCCACTTGGGCTAGGCATTGAGTCTTGTTCTCTCTCCCCCTTTCTCTTATCGCCCCTCCCCTCTCCTTGCCAAGAAGGGACTGTATCCAGGACTCTTTCTATATGGCACAGAGGATTCTAAACTAATACAAGACACCCATGGGGTAGTTGTGGACAGCCCTGGCTATGTATTTGTATGAGTTCATTTGCATGGGGTAGGCCTCTGAGGAGGAAGTTTCATGAGAAGCAGGGGTGGGGAAGGGAGAGAAGCAAGGGGCCTAACGCTGACCTTCTGTATCACTAAAATTTGAGTTGCAAGTGAAGGAAAACCCAATTTTTGCTTAATGCAAAATCAGCATGTGTTGAAACTAAAGCCCAAGGGGGTGAGGTTGGCTTTAGACACGGCTTGATCAGGGACTCTGAACAATGGCACCAAGACCTGGTGCTCCTCGCTGTCTTCTGGCATGGCTCTTCTTCAGGTCATAGCTTTAACCCAGGCGTGTTCTACCCCGTGGGGACAAAATGGCTGCAGAAGCTCCAAACCTTGCACCCTCTCCCTGGGGCAAGGAACCAGTCTGATTCTCTGATAGTTCAAAGTTCTGGAACTCAGTTTCATGGGCTCTGTTTGGCCTGACTTTGATCAATGACCAAGCATCCCTTAACCAATGACTGTGGCCAGGGGCATGGAGTATAGTAATGGGGCTGGGTGTGTGGGACAGGGATGTTAGAGGGAGTGTGTTCATGGTGTAGTGGCGATAATTTCACTGAAATTGCACAGATCGAGTTGACATTGTTACTGCAATTGAGTGTATGGGGACAGGCTGCCAAGAAACACTGACCCCTTGAGAGAGAGAGAGAGAGGGAGAGGGAGAGGGAGAGGGAGAGGGAGAGAGGGAGAGAGAGAGAGAGAGAGAGAGAGAGAGAGAGAGGCGCAGAGAAAAGCTCAGAAGCTCCTTTGGGGCTTGGATTGCACATTGGGACACAAGTTAGAGGAGGCTTCTGCCTCCTTTGGCTCAGAGCACAGAGCCATTTGACTGTGGTGGGGACCGAGGACCTGCCTGGAGCCAGCCCTGGGAGTCACAGCCTGAGTGGGGAAGCAGGGACCTCCTGGAGAGCCTGGGCAGTGAGAGAGGCGAGGGCCCTGCCTCAGATGCCCAGGACACAGCAGGCATCAGCAAGGAGCTGGAGCTGAAGAAACATCATCAGACTGGCCGTGGGCACCTATGTGATACCCCAGGAACTTCCAGAGATGACTCTGGGGTGTGGGGGTGTGAGTCCTCCGAGGTCCCCTATCGGAAAGAAGGGCAGCACCCCAGGTATGGGCACCTTTGCTGGCTATGATGGAAAGAACCTCAGACTGGGGGTCAAAGGATTTGAATTCTGATCATTGCCAGACCACTTGCTGGCGAAATGACCTCGGGCAAGTTCCTCTTCCTTACTTGGCCTCAGTTTACTCCTCTTTGAAATGGGAGTGATGCCATTCACCTCAGGTGAGCCCGAGGAGGATGAAAAGGGGGAAAAGCTAAAGGCCCAGTTAAGCCTCCTCATCCTGATCACTAGAGACCTGAGGGAACCGCATACTTGTGTCCGCGGGCATTCACATCATCAGGAAAAGCGCAGAGGAGCAGTGTGCCCAATGGAAGTTGGTGGAGACACAGGCCCTGGGGCAAGGCTGCCAGCAAGGACGTGGGCGGCTCTGTGGGACACTCCCTTTCCCTGCCCTTGAGTCAGAGGACGGGACCCAGGCTCTACCAGTTATGGATGAGGGGGAGGGGAGGCTAAAGGGAAAAGGAAAAACCAACAGAAAACAGCAAACACACCCATCCCTCCATAAACGGCCTCCTCCCACAGCCCAGATGCAATCTTCCCCTTTAGTGCTGGGGGGTGGGGGGTGTTCCGAGGCCCCATCTGCACTTCCTCTGGCCTCTCTCTCCCCTGAGCCCATATGGCAGGGCCCCCTGGGTGGGGACTGCATGTTTCCCAGAATGCAGCTGGTCTCAGGGACCCAGGCTCCGCTAGCCTCTGGGTGTCTCAGCCCAGCCATCCCCTAGGTCCTGGATTCCCTCTGCCCATTTTCTACAGAGGTGTCTGCACCACCCCTCCCACTGCCAGGTTCTGTCTGCTAGATCCAATCATACGGCTGAACCTGAATTACATCTGCAATCTAGGAGGCCTAAGAAATGTAGTTGTGTTTTTTAAAATAACCTTTATCATTTAGAGGAGTTTTAGGGTCACAGCAAAATTGAGCAGAAAGTACAGAGAATTCCCATATACTCCTGTCCCCAAACACACACAGCTTCCTCCTCTGTCGACAACCCCCTCTAGATCAAGCATGTCAAACTCGTGGCCCATGGGCCGCATGCGGCCCACAATGAATAGTTTTGCGGCCCAGCCAATATAACAGTGTGAGCAGTTATTTACAGTTATGAAAGGAAATACGTCTCCTGTCAGATCCAGAATTACTGACAGTCACCTCGGGTCAGTTTGAAAGTAATCACTGTGAATAAGATTTCCCCCAAAGTAGGGAAGACAGTAGCAGAGAAGAGATGCCCAGTGTCAGGAAGAAAACATGAATTTTATCATGGCTCTGGTTCTTTTTTTTAATGCTGTACTTTTCGAAATAAACCTACTGTTCTATGAAAATTGAAGCTTTTGTGGTTTTTTGCGGCCCATATAAACTGAAATCTTGTTTGTTTGGCCTGTGTTAGCCTTTGAGTTTGACATGCGTGCTCTAGATGATATATCTGTGACAATCGATGCACCTACATAGACTTAAAATCACTCAAGTCCATAGTCTACATGAAGGTTCATTCTTGGTTTTGCACATTCTGTGAGTTTTGACAAATGAATAATGACATATATTCACCATTACAGTATCATGTAAGGTGTTTTCGTTGCCCTAAAAATCCTTTATGCTTTGTCTACCCATCCCTTTCTCCACACTAACCCTTGGCAACCACTCATCATTTTTTTCTTCCCCCAGAATTCTCTGTTATTTTCATCCCAGAGAATTCATGTTTTGAAAGGGTTCATCTAAGATCAAGTAGTTAAGGGAACAGGCCAGGAGCCACAGTCGCCTGTGCTCAGATCCCTGGCCCACCTGCTTCCTCGCTGTGGGACCTGCAGGAAGTTGCTTCACTCCTCCGTGTCTGAGGATCCTCTTCTGTATTAACAGTCCCACCACATGAGACTGACGTGAAGATGAAGTGAAATTATTCACAGAAAGCTCTTGACAGTGTCTGGCAGGTGCTCAAAACTCAATAAGCGTTTGCTCTGATTCCTGGTGATTAACTCAAAGCAGCCTCATTACAAAGACAATTTCTGTTAAGCCCTTTTCCCTCTCGACTTTTTATTTTGGAAAACCTCAGCCTACAGAGAAGCTGAAAAGTGAGCACAGTGAGCACCTCTGTACCTTTCGCCTGGATTCGTGAGTCATTCACGTGTTGCCACATCTGCTGTTTCTCTCTTTCAGGAGGTAACTTGCAAGCATGATGACCTACCTTTGAATGCACAGCTCTTGTCTCAGAAGAACAAGGACGTTCTCTGCATCGTCACAAGAACTGACGCAATAATGGTCTCTAACATATACTCCATGTTAAATTTTCTCCAAGGGTTCCAGATGTGGGGTGTGTGTGTGTGTGTGTGTGTGTGTGTTAATATATTTTTATTGATTTCAGAGAGGAAGGAAGAGGGAGAGAGAGATAGAAACATCAATGATGAGAGAGAATCATTGATAGGCTGCCTCCTACATGTCCCTTACTGGAGATGGAGCCCACAACCCAGGCATGTGCCCTGACTGGGAATTGAACCTTGACCTCCTGGTTCATAGGTCAATACTCAATCATTGAGTTATGCTGGCTAGGCTCTATTCATTCTTTTAAATTTGGGCCATGAGGGCCACAGCCTTTCACATATGGCTGACAGTAGTGAAGGAGTTAGGGCTAGAACCCAATCTCCTTTATCCTAAGTCCTTCTACTTCACCTCACCATACCCTCTACTCCAAGAACTACTGACTTCTTTTCATCGGCTCTCCCTATTATTAAACACTGCAGAGTGGGTACCTGGCTTCTCTCATTGGACCTCAAGACTCTCCAAGATAGTTACTATTATAGATTCAGAGGTGAAGGAAGGCTTCAGGAAGTTAATGAGTTGCCAGGATTGCAAAGTAAATGGTAAAGGGTCTGCCATTGAAGCTTATGCTCTATGCCAGCGCCATCCCACAGAACTTTCTGTGATGAGGGAATGTTACATTTGCACTGTCCAATATGGTAGCCACTAACCACATGTGCTGCCGAGAAACCAAGTTTTACTTTGGTTCAATTTTGATTCATTTCAATTTAATGACCCCATGGGGCCGGTGGCTCGTGGCTACTGTATCAGACAACACTGACCCAGTCCTTCCAGAAGGCCACGGAAAGACTCAGAATGTCCCCTCATGCCTTGTTGTAGTTAATCAGCTCACAGTAAAGGGATTGAGATTGTCTTGCGCAAAACACAGTTTCGGCCACAAGCTCCTGAGCATCTCAAAATAGTATAGGGTTCTAGCCCTTCAGGGTTAACGAGATACTTACTGCCTGCTGCCCACAGTGCTCAGAGGTACCAGATGGGAAAGTTGGATGGTTTGGGAGGTGCGAAGGCCCCTGGTGGCTTCTGAGATGGGGAAGGAAAATGTCTTCCTGTGGCATTCTGGAATACCAGATTCCCAAGCTGTTGCCTGGGAGATGGGGCATGGTGAAGACCTCCCAGCAGGCACTGGCCTGCCGGGACCAACCCTGGAGGACAGGCTCGAGAAGAGGAACAAATGGGGCTGGGCTGGGGCATCAGGGGCAAAAGGTGAAGAGATTCTGGGACTTTGCCAGGATGAGGAAGGGGCCAGGATGGGGCTTCTGGGGATGGTGTGACTGGGGGCAGGGGAAGTGATGGCAGCGGCTGTCAGCAAGGGGACGTGGTTGGGGACGGCGGAGTGGACACTCACACAGGCTTGGGCAGAAATGGGGCCTGCAAACCAAAAACCCTTCCTGTAAAGCGACTGCTTGTGCGATCGACTGTCAGAGCAAGAGTAAGAAATTAGAGGCCAGGAAGAGGCTTGTTACCACATAAGCGAGGGGCGGGCACCTTTCTGACTGACACTTCAGTGGCTGCAGCAATTCCTTGGTTACCCTTCCCAGCAGGACGGCTTTCTAATTACCTCTAGCCCAGCACCAAGTGTGTTTCCCACTGCATTTCATTTCCGGGCCTGTTGAATGCTGAATTAATGTTTAATCACCCCGGAGGTGTTGAGTTTAATTATCCAGATTGAAAGCAACAAGAACAGGATTTAGCGAGCAATTTTTGGGGGTGCTTCTTGGAAATGGGAACATATATGTTTCCAGACAGCTGATGGGAGGGAGCAGGGCATGCCTTGGCTCTCCAGCTTCAGTGTCTGTGTATCTGTGAGTCTACAGTACATCAAGACAGGGTCAAGGTGAGAGGAATTAGGACATGTGGTCCCTGGAGAAGACCAGGCCGAGGCAGGTAAGGCAACTTGGGCACTTGCATAGCCTGAGGGAGAGAGCGATGCCTTAATTGTTGTGTCTGAGTCACCTCACCTGGCCGGAGGTGATGGTGCTGGAGGAGAGTCAGGGGCCAGATCTGTGAGGCTCAGCAACAGCTCTGCCCTGAGGGTGATCAACAGCCTTTGAAGGGCCTCCAGCAGTTTAGGAAAATCTCTTTGGCCACAGTATGAAGGCGTGCCCACCAGGAAGTAGGCAACAAAGCTTTTGGGGCAACCCAGGAGGAGTGTCCTGCATTAAGGGAGAGCTGGAAAAGGGCAGGCAGCGCTAGGGGAAGCCCGGTGGGCTGCAGCAGAGAGCGTGAGGCATGGGGGATAGTGTCCGGTACTGGCTTCAGAGGTCAGCAGGGGCGGCCAAAAGCAGGGGGTGGAGGCCGTGGCCTAGTGTTTAATGATGGCAGCTCAATGGCTCCAGCTCAGGGCAGCTGGGTAGTCACATGGCAGGGAGTCATAGAGACTGGAGCCAAGCAGAGTCCTGGAGGGCAGAGACCAAGTCTGTACAATTATGTGTACTCCCCACAGCCTTGAGGACCTTGGGTTCCACTCATGGTCTTTGATCACTGCTCCTCACATAAATCATCCCTCACCTTTCCCCCCTCCCCCCCTCTTACCTAGGCACAGCAGAGAGGACAGCCCACTAGACTAGAAGCTGCTGGGGGGAGAGGGTGGGGGAGACAGCAGTCTGGCCCAGAGCTGTGGTGGTTGAGGCTCACCATCTAGGCATTGGGGCCAAGCCTTGGATATTCATCTGTCCACTTTATTCTCGCAACGTCCCATGAGATGGGTGTTTTATCTGAAGTTCTCTAGGCCTATTTGTTTGACCAAGGACCTTTGAGGTGCCAGGCCCTGCTCCAGGCTCTGGAGATGCAGCATTAACTCAGTAGACTTTCATTCTATTTAAAGCATGTGTCAGAGAAACATCTCAGGTGGCCTAGACAGAGAAGAACACGGGTAGGCTTATGAGCGATGGCAGCAAAGGGTACGTCTTAGGCAACGTGGGAGCCAGGAGCTCAGGTGCCAAATTGAGACTTCCCATTAGGGTCTCTCAGTTTCTTTTTTTAAAAAAAATTATTTTAATCCTCACCCAAGGATATTTTTTCTATTGATTTTTAGAGAGAGTGGAAGAGAGAGGGAAAGACATAGAGAAATATCCATGTGAGAAAAGCAAGTCTATTGGTTGTCTCCTGCCTGAGCCCTGACCAGGGAGGAGCCTGTAACTGAGGTACATGCCCTTGACTGGAATCAAACCCGGTATCCTTTGGTCCACAGGCCGACGCTCTATTCACTGAGCCAAACAGGTTGGGGCTAGGGTCTCTCAGTTCTACCTCTTTTTCTTTTCTTCCTTTTGTTCATACTCAGGCAGGCTCTTCCGGTGCAGTGACAATTTGGCCATCAGCAACTCCAGGCTTATATCCCAATAAGCCAAAAGAGAGCCTTTTCTTTCTTAATGGGTCCAGCAAAAATTCCAAACCTAATGCCCATTGGCTAGATTTAGTCACATGCACTTATCTCTGAACTCATCACTAAGGCTGGTAGAACAAGATGCTCGGATCAGCTGCGTGTGCACCTAACAGGTGGGCTCATTGCCAGGAGAACCCAAGGAATGGAGAGTTTGGGAATAGCAGTTTCCCAAGGAGAAATCATGGTGCTGGAGGAAGAGAGGGGAAACTGAGGTTCAGAGACATTAAGAAAGCAACTAGTACATATCAGTGCAGGATATGAACTCAATTCCAGAACCTGAGCACTGAACCTCCATCCTTCATTGTCCTTACTTTCCAGGGTTAAATCCTAGCTCTGCCATTGATTATGTAAGCTCTTTGGGTCTCAGTTCCCACCTCTGTGAAATGGGTATAATGACACCTACTCAGAGGGTTGTTGGGGGATTACTGAGTTGAAGATTGTGAAACTTCCTGGAATAGTGCCTAGCTTGTGCTTGGTGGGAATTGAATACATTTTTAAAAATTAAATCAAATGGTAGGAGCTCAAGAAAAGATGTTGAAATGGCTGAAAGGATGACACCTCTGAGCTTTCATATTCTGCCAGGCTCCCTCTGAGTCTCCTTTGTGCTGCAGTGGGGAGGCAGGAAGGGAAGAGCGGGAGAAAAAGGGGAGTCATGGGAGGGGGGGCTTCTCCTCCTACCATGAGAATAAGACCCAATTTCCGGGCCATCAATGTCAAGGGAAAAGGAAATCCTGCTCCAGGGCTGGAGGAAAGCCCCCACCTCACCCTTCATCCCAGAGATGTGTGCTTGCGGAAAGGGGAGGGGGCTGGGAAGAGAGGGGAGCTCCTCCTTCCTCCCAGTATCCCCCCTCCCATAATCTGCCATCCAGAAGAGGCTGCTGGGAATGCCTGTGACCCCGCATGAGCCATCTTGGTAACAGCGCCTGTCACGTGCCTCCCATCTCCCTTCCCTTCAAGGCTGAGCAGAGATTATTAACATGGAGGCAAAGAGGCTAGGCTCTCGAATTAGAATGGTTTGGGTTCAACTCCTGCTATTTTCTTGTGCGTTGACAAAATGGCCTGTGGTGAACACTGCTAGTCACTCATGTAATGAACCCGCTCCAGTCGGTGCCCCTGAGCACCTGTTGGTAAACACACACACACACACACACACACCATGCACACCTTTCCTTGGAGAGGCAGTGTGCCCAGCCCCAGGGAATGGGTTATGATTGGTCTACACCAGGGATTGGCGAACCATGGCCTGAGGGCCAAATCTGATTGCTCCCTGTTTATGTATGGCCGGCGAGCTAAAATGATTTTCGACATTTTTTTTAATGGTTGAAAAAAAACAAAAGAAAAATAATATTTTGTGACACATGAAAGTTATTTGAAATTCAAGTTTGTGCCCACGAATAAAGTTTTATTGGCACACAGCCACATCTATTTGTTTATGGATTTCCTAGAGCCCTTTCTTGCTAGGAAGGCAGAGTTTCATAGTTTTGACAGAGACTGCATGGCCCACAAAGCCTGAAACATTCACTCTCCGGCCCGTTACAGAAGTTTGCTGACCTTTGGTCTAAGATAATGGTGACAATCCCGCTCCCTTTCCCCCAGCCTTTCTTGCCGCTAGGAGTGGCCACATGTTCCAGTTCTTTCCAAAGAGAACTAAGCAGAAGCCTGCTGGGGAGATGTGTATGAAAGCACTGCTTTTCAAAGACAAGGAAGCAGCTATGGGGGGACCTGCCCTACTTCCTACTTCCTGCGTTAAGCGTGGGTATGCTGTCTGGAGCCCACTCAGCCTTTTTCTTTCAGAGTTCGTTTCCTGCCCAGGAGCTGGAAAACAGGGTCAAAAGTCCAGTTGGGAGGGCTGGCTGGGGTCCAAGAATGGGGAGGTCCACCCTGCACATCTGCCCAGCTTCTCATCCAGACCTGGTTTGTACACAGAGGAGCCACCAGCCACTTGAGCTGGACTCTGCTGGCCCCCACATTGACAGCCAGAGGGGAGAAGAAGGGTTGAGATTTCTGGGGGACAGGACTTCCTAGGGTCACGTGGGTTCCCCTCTACCACTAGATCCTTCCACAGTAGCTGAGAGGAAGGAGGTCATAAAAAAAAAAAATGTTAGGTGGTTGAGTAGTGGATGGATGAGGAAGAGGGAGGGAGTGAATGAATGAAGGAAAGAAAAAAAAAACATATTAAGAGGCTTCCACACACATAAGCTGACAGCTGTGAGGCCTCAGACTAGGTATTATTATGCCCATTTAATATAGGAGAAACTGAGGCTCTATAAGACTAATTGACTTCCCTAAGGTCACAGAGTTAGAGGACCTAACTGACTCAAACCCCAGCTGGCTCAAATGCCTGGGCACAGGCCCCGCCAGCCTCCCCTCCTTGGACATCACCTCCTGGCTATGCTAGGCCCACTAGACAGGGACCCAGGCGAAGAACCTGTCCTCACCTCAGCGAAGCATGAAAGGGACTTTCGTGATGTGGGCCTGGGTAGCTGCCAGGAGCGCCTCTCATCCACATCCTCCAGTCCTGCTGGTGAGACCGCCAAGAACACGTCACCTCCTTAGCAGGTGCTGAATGCATATTTGTGGAATGAATGAGTTGCTTTGTATCGGTACAAATTCCTCAACAAAAAGTCATAGGCTGCGAGATCTCCCAAAAAAGCAGGTAAGATTGACTCCACATTTCCTAGCTTCACACCAGATTGGAATGTGCCTTCTGGTCGCAGAATACGCCTCCTGCCACCCTGCACAAGCTCATGGTCATCAGCACTGTGATCATGGGTGCCACTTGCCACACCAAGCCCCGGATGGAAATGGTATCAGTAAGCTTCAGAACAACCTGATGAGAACATTGCTATGCTCATTTGATGGTTGAAGACTCTGGAGCTCAGAGAGGTTAAATGTCTTTAAAATATATATTTCAGAAAGGAAGAGAGAGGGAGGGAAAGGTAGAGACATCAATGATGAGAGACAATCATTGATCGGCTGTCTCCTGCACACCCCACACTGGGGATTGAGCCTGCAGCCCACGCATGTGCTCTGTCCAGGAATCGAACTGTGACTTCCTGGCTCATAGGTCGACGCTCAACCACTGAGCCACGCCGGACGGGCCAGAGAAGTTAAATGTCTTGAGCACAGCCACCCCACTAGTAGTGGCATGGTCTGATGGAAACTCAGGTCTTTTGCCCCCGAGGAATAAGAGGGGAGGCACAGGAAGACTGGGGTGGGATGGATCCATAGGACTGGCTTGGTGGACACTGGCTTCTCTGGATTCGGTGTGGAGTGTTGACAGGTAAGAGAAAGGGGCTGCTCGCAGAAGCAGAAGAGGGTGAGGCCTCGAATGCCCACAGGACTTGTTGTTTCAGGCAGCCTGTCCCTGTCCCGTGCCAGATCAGCCCTCGTGTGATCCCTCAGCGGCCTGTGTGTGTTTGGGGGTGGGGAAGCTGATGGCTTAGGAGGGGCCGGGCTGGACTGGCATGATTGTGACTCTCGCCCACATCAGGCCTCTCATGGAGGTGCCGGTGACTCATTTACCCTGCCCAGCCAGCGGGGCCCCTATCAGGGTGTGACTTGTGGTAAACAAACCACAAAATGCCATCTGGGCAGAGGGGGAAGTGAGGAGGGCAGATGGCGCAAAGGGCAGCCCTCGGTCTCATCCTGGGCCGGCCCACCCAGCCGAGGCAGGGAAGCTTTCCCTGCTGGGTGAAGCGTGCTGGAAAGTGTCCTCTGGCACTTCTGACCTTCTTTTCCAGAGAGGTTCTTGGACCTCCACTGCCCTGGGCTGGACCACAGGGATGGGTGTTCCAGCCCCGGCCATGGGTCTTAGAGTCCAGAGACCTCATCTCTGGGGGCTTCTGAGAGGTGTGCCTGGGTAAGCCGACCTGCACGTGGTCACTGACCCCTATGCTAAGCCCAGCAGATGAACATGGCCGACAGGGTAGTTGCTCAATAAAGGTTGCTGCCCAACTGATGACATGAACCTCAAACTCAGAGGCTGGAGGAAAAAAGGAGGAAGCATATCCCAGCCCTCAAGCAACGCGAAACCTCACCCACATGTATTACACAATGAACAGAACAAGTAAGTATTAAGTTGGGGGACTCTCCCTGAGTGCGCTGAGAATTTAAAATGGGGGCTGAGGCTCTTAGGCAGACTTCCTGGAGGAGGAGGCAGACTCAGGTTGGTTCCCATGGGGAGCCTGGGTCTGAATATGGAGGGAGTTCAGTATGAGCCCAGAGAGAACTGTGGCGATTGTATGATCCTTCAAAGGGGAATGTATTTGTATATCTGGTCTGATGCCCTCAGGCCTGTGCTTGGTTATAGGTTTACCCTGTGTCAGAAACCCGATAAACACAGGCGCATCCTTCGCACTTCATCTTCATACCAACCCTGTGGTGAAGGTATCATTACTGACCCATTTTACAGGTGAAGAAACTGAGGATCTAACAGGCTCAGTAAATTGCTTGAAGTCACATGGATACAGAAGGGAGAAGGAACTGGACCTATGTGTCCAATATGGGGGCCACTACCTGCGTGTGGCTATTGAGGACTTGAAATGTGGCTAACCCCACTTGAGCGGTGCTATCAGTGGAAAACAGCGCATTAGATTTCAAAGACTTTGTATGAAACAAACCAAAAAGGGTATAAAACATTTCAACAACTCCTTTTACCACTTATGATATTCCGGGTAGATTATGTGAAATAAAATATACTATTAAAATGAATTTTCATCTTTTCTTTTTTTTTTTTTGATGGGGCTAGTCCAAAATTTTAAATTCCATGGATGGCTTGCTTATCCTGCCACGTGGCTGTTGGCCTCAGGGTGAACTCCTCTAGCAATGGGATACTCTTGTCCCAGGGCGCCGTAATTAAGTGCCACAGACTCAGTGGCTTCAACAATGGAAATGTGTCTCACAGTTCCAGAGGCTACAAGTTTGAAATGAAGGTATTGACAAGATGGTTCCTTCTGAGACTGGAAAGGAGACTCCGCCCCATACCTGACACCTAGCTCTGGGTGCGCTGGCCGTCTTTTGTGTTCTTTGACTTCAGCCACACCCCCACAATCTCTGCTTTCCTCCTCACATGGTGCCAACCTCCCCCCACCCCCACCCCCGGGCACCTGTCTGTGTCCGAATGGTCCTCTTTAGAAAGACACCAGCTTTTCGCACCAGGTGAAGACACAGCCAGAAGACAGAGGTCTGCAACCTGCAAGAACCCGACCAGGTGACATCCTGACCCCAGACTTCCAGCCTCCAGAACGTCACCACCTGTGGCAGCACCTCAGCCACCCTCAGCCTCTGAGACCAGCCAACGCCATTGGTGGACCTTAACTCCTCATGCTGAACCATGACCTCAGCGTTATTCCACCCCAGTGGAGGCTGTCACCAACGCCTGGACAGCCTGCATCTGCAGCGGCTACACCTACCTGTCCCCGCGCTTCTCTGTCCACCTCGACGATGTGGCTGCAGAGGGTGTGGGCCACTTCCTCCACTCGTTGGCGAAGCGTGAGGGTGCCGAGCGTCTCTTAAAGATGCAAAACCAGCGCAGCAGCCGAGTTCTCTTCCAGGACGTGCTGAAGCCTCCCAAGATGAATGGGGCAAAACTCAGGATGCCATGGAAGCCGCCCTGGCCTTGGAGAACATGAACCAGGTCCCGTTTGAGCTGCAGGCCCTGGGTTCTACCCGCGCAGACCCACAGCTCTGTGACTTCCTGGAGAACCACTTCCTGGGTGAGCAGGTAAAACTCAGCACGAAGATGGGCCACACCTGACTCACCTTCGCAGTGTGGCCTGCCCCCAGGCTGGGCTGGGCTGAGTGAGTGTCTCTTTAAAAGGCTCACCCTCAGGTACTAGTATATCTAGCGGCCTTTGGAGCACAGAGGCCTTTGAGGGACCCCTCTGCCTTCCCTTGGTGTCTGGCTTTTGCCCGAGCCTCTTCCCGAAACCACTGGCAATCCTTTTAAGCATTCTGGAGTCTTCCTCTTCCATGCACTGGACCAATGAATGGAAACAACAAAGCTTTTGTGGCAAAATAATAAATAAATAAATAAATAAATAAATAAATAAATAAATAAATAAATAAATAAATAAAATAAAAGGTCACCATTAAATTGGATTTAGGGCCCATCCTACTCCACTGTAACCTCATCTGCAGAGACCCTATTTCCAAATAAAATCACATTCTGAGGCCCTGGGGGTTAGGACGTCAATCTATAAATGCTGGGGGTGTACAATTCAACCCATGACCCCTGGGGAACACCCTCTCTCTCCTGTAGCGCATTCCTCAGTATTTGGGGCACCCTAGTGATCTGCCATGGGTGCCAGCCTGTAGGCCCATGGAGGATTCCTCCTCAGATCACTTGCAATGCCTGCTGCAACTCTGTGAGATGGCAACAGGAGCCGGGGACATCCACAGTTCTTCCTCTGGAGCCCAGGTGTGACTGGTCTCACCTTGGGTGAGACTTCAGAAAGCAGAAAACTGATAAGGGAGAGAAGGTTAATAATAATGGGGGGAGGGGGGGCGGGCTGGGAAGGGCAATGCAGCCCAGGTGACCTTTGCCCTTTCCAACTTTGATTTACAAACCACACAACCAGAAGGTCACCTGGGTCTGTGGTGGCTGTAAAACCCTCCTCAGCTGACACAGCATCTGTTCAGCACCCTGGGAATTTCCAGTCCTGGCCGATGTGACGGTAACACCGTGGGCCACTTCTCTTTCCTCGTCTCGGCAGCCCTTCAACACAGTCCCAACAGTGGGAGGGGTCCTGGTGAGGGCTCTGTCTGCCAGACTTGCCTCCTCTGTCCCTGTAAGAAGAGGGGTTGGCTGAGGAGAGCTCTACAGTCCGTCAGAGCAAGCAGGTTTCTGGGGCCTAGCTCGACTCCTTGCCACAAGGGCGACTTGGGAAAGTTACAGAATTTATTTGAGCCTCTGTTTTCTCACCTGCAAAATAGGAAAAAGAACAACAGCTTACCCTGATTGGGGTGAAGAGTAACAGAAGAGGCTCGGTTGGGCTCAGGAGGGAGGAGGACCAAGCTGGGCCCCAACTCCATCAGCACCCTGGTCTCCTAGTTGCAGGTTAGGTTGAGTAGGGCCCTTGCCACTCAGAGGGTGCGGGCCAGGGGAACAGCGCCCCGGGGAGCTAGTCAGAAGAGTAGATCTCAGCCCCGCCCCCAGGCCTGCTGAGCCAGAAGCTGTGTTTTAATATGATTCAATGTGCTCTCACTGAAGTTTGAAAATCACGGTTCTCACAGGCACTGTTTTTGCCTGTCCTGAGTCCATTCCTGCTTCTTCTGGAAACAGTGATCTTATTTTCTTTGGGAGAATCATGCTCCAACTCTAGCTCTATGTGCTTCGCTGGGGCTTAACTACCCTCCAGGTCCCCACGGGGGCATGAGAGCTAGTCCTGGCAAATCAGAACCAACCCTGGGCTCTGCCTGGGGCTGCTGGGAGAGAGGAACTCTCTTATGTAGCCTTCATTCAGCTGCAGGATGGAGGTCTGGAGCTGGGTACCCACATCTCGGTCACCACCACAGAAAATCTAAGAATGGGGTTCCCTGAGAGAGGAGTGTGTGTGTGTGTGTGTGTGTGTGTGTGTGTGTGTGTGTGAGAGAGAGAGAGAGAGAGAGCGAGAGAGAGAGAGAGAGAGAGAGAGAGAGAGAGGAAGGGTCTGACCAGACACTGCTGTGTGTAAATCGTGAGAGTCATCTGCTGTGTGTGTGGGTCAGGGCTGGACCCCAAAATGGTGGGTGCCCATTGGGGAGGGCGGGCTGTGCACTTGGTGGACGGAAATGAAAGTGCTGGGAGGTGTGAGTGGGCTGACCTGTTGCCTTGGGAGCTGTGTTGCGTATAAATATGATGCGGCTCTGTCGGTGGGGATATTGTTGTCTTTGTGAGTCTGTTGGTGTGTAATTGTTGGATGTAGGTACAAGGGTGAGTCATCTGCTAGATGCGTGAGTGCACGCGCATGCCGTGCCTCGTGGGTTGCTTGGGCATGTCCCCATGGTGATGTCCAGTGCGCCCCACTGAGTGGATGGGCAAAGTGTGTCCAGCCCGGGTCAGGCCATGCATTTGGTCAGTGCCCATGACTGCCCAAGGGCAGGAGTTCCTGTCCCAGGGCTCACCTGTCCTCAGTTAATTCCCAGTCACTACCTCAGCCTGGGGGCGTAGAGTGTGCCCCGTTGGACTCCCCCGCCCCCATCCGCCTTTTCAAGCAAAGGAAGCTGTAAACTCCTAGGCAGCGCAAAGCCCTGGGTCCCATTCACCACTTTTTTAAAGAAAAAAACTTGAAGACGCTTTCATCCCCGCTTCCAAAAAGCGGCTTTCAGGTCAGATGTGTCTTCGCTCCAAGGCTGTGCCCGGGGAGCCTGGTGACTCCTGGGTGTTGTTGTCACAGACCTGGGGGACGTTAGAGTCGGAGCCCCGGCCCCATTGTGAAAGGGGGAGAAAAGTGCCTGGGCCTTTGTGCGAGGCTGAGGGGGGTGGGAGTGTGGGTGGGGCGGGAAGGGGCTGGCAGAGGGGAGGCAGGAAGGCTGGGGAGAGGAGGGAGGAGAGGAGACACTGGAGGTCAGAGGGGCAGGCCAGGAGGGGCTTTCTGTCCGGGAACAGGGCGACCTGGGCAGTTATGAGGCACCAGGAAGAGGCTGACACAAGGCACTGAGGGGGTGCACGCTGGCAGGGAAGAAAGGAGGAAGGTGAGCCTCTGGGTAGGGTCTCTGTGCTGTCAGGAGCCATCGCAAGAGAGCACAGGGGATGGGCTTCCTGGGCACCGCACCCCTTACCTGACCCCCAGATCCTCTCACCTGTGTGTGAATGTGGCGCTGGAATGAAAAGTGCCTTAATTGTTGGACCAGCCTTCACCCCACCTCCTCACCATTCCTTCATCCTCAGCCAGAGGAGGACCCCAGAGAGAAGGGCCTCCCCCTCCTGCCCTGGTTGGGAGGGCAGGCTGACCTGGGAGGCGTGTTCCCTGGGTCTCACCTGGATCCCAGCCACACCTCTGAGAGCAGAAACCCCACCGTGGCAGCCGGGAGCTGCCGCCCGCTGGGCAGAGCGGTGCCAAATGACTCTCCCCTCCTGAGTTCCGTGGAGGGAAGCTGTGAGGAAATAAATTTCCTCTCGATATGCTGCAGCTTGGCTCCAGCAAGCTGCCCAATGGCCCATAAAATAATAGTAACGTTTATTGGGCGCTTGCCTTGTGCCAAGTGCTATTAAGCAGATCTTAAAGAGAGACGCTATTAGCAGCTCCGCTGGCGAGAAAAGAGAGGGTAGGGGACTGGCCGCCTCGCAGGGACTAGGAAATCCCTGCACCCAGTCTCAGAGCCCAGGCAGCCCTGCTACCTAACCACTAGGCGGCCTTGCTTCTTAGGAAAAGGTAAGTGTGTGAGGTGCAGCGAGGAGGGTGGGGAGCATCTCAGAGGCTTACAGGTGTCTGTCCTTTCCTCCAATGAGACACACTCATTCCCTCCTCAGGGCCTCCGCACTGCTGTTCCCTCTGCTGGAAATACCTTCCCCTGGTCTCACACGCTGACCCCCCTCATCACGCGCTGCAGCCCAGACGCCTTCTTCCTGGAGAAGTTGCCTGGTGCTCTGGCGGGCGTGTCATCCAGTTGAGTTCCATCACCACTGTCCCCATTGGGACACTGTGAGCCTAACGCGCTTGCCCACTTGTGTCCGTGCGTAAGGCTGGGCCGTGTCTGTATTGTGCATTTTGTACCAGTGCCCAGTGCGGAGGAGGCTGAGGAAATACAGGCCAGGAGGGCTGGCTGCAGGTGAGTGGGGAGCAAGCGTCCTGTGTGCTGTAGAAACACACCCAGCAGGCGAGGCTGGGGTCTTCAGGAGGGACTGGGGGAGCACAGCCGGGAGAAGGGGACTTGGCTCCTACAGGCCAGCATCCAGGGCTTCTCTGCCTGTCAACCCTCTGGGCCTGGGGAGCCCCTTTACACTCTTCGTGAGAACTATGGGCTCATCTCACAGCAAAGGAAGCACCATTTAAATGTGGGTTTTGGTGTCCAATCGCAAGTTTTAAGTTTTAGTTTCTAGTCTGCAGACAAGACAAGGAAGCATCCCCCACCCTGCAAAGGTCACCCAGAGGCGCAATATACAACAGTCCTTTATTCCTCCCCCTTATCTCAGCCAGACATCTCGAGGGAGCTGTCCCTCAGTGGCAGTGGGGTCATTAACCCAGTGTCTGTCGCCAGTGACATGACCCAGCTCTGTGCTTTACATCATAGTTAGCAGGGTCACAGAAAATACGCGGGGTCTTGAGGGTCATGCATCTCAGATGGCCTTCCCATCCCTGTCCCAGCTGGATACAGGCACAGCCGCTCCCATCCCTTCCTCAAGCGCCACAATACTTGTACAAATACTCTGCAGTGGGGTGTAGACTGAGAAAGACCAGCCCAACGTACACATCCAACAACAGAGAGCTGGTTAAGCAAACCAGGAACTGTCTAGACTAGGTTTTCTCAGCCTTGGCACGATCGGCTTTTTGTGAGGGACTGTCCTGAACGGATGTTTAGCAGCCTCCTGGCCTCCACCCACCAAATGCCAGTCGCGCTCCCACCCCAATGTGACAACCAGAAATGTCTCCAGACATTGCAGATTACCTGTTCAGAACCACATCCATTGGTCCACACAATGGAATTCTGTGCAGCTGTTAAGAATGACACCTGATAGTGCTCCCTTCGGCATTGGAATGATTCAGAGATAAGCACGGCCCCTGCACAGGATGACACGCAAATTCAAGAAGCATTCCATATTAAAAAAATAAAAAAAGACACATAATAATAAAAGCAATGATAACTAGCACTTGCTGAGGGAACACTATGCATCAGGACCAGTTCTAAGCTTTACATCTAATTTCTTTAATCCTCATAGCATCCTCATATGAGGAAATCGAGGCACAGAGAGTTTAGTTAACTTGACCAAGGTTGCACAGCCAGTTAGATGCTCACAACATAGTGTTAAGAGAAAAAAGGTAAGAAAATAGTACATGTAGTATGATTTCATTTTTTTTGTTTGTTTAAACAAACACACACACACACACACACACACACACACACCCCTCTATACACATGCACACATATATACGTATCACAAAATATATGTATTGACAGTGGTTCTTTCTAGGTCATGAGATTGCAAATGAATTTTATTTTAAAATTCAGCAATTTTCTTTCTCTGTACTATACTGTATTTATGTATAAATACTTTATATATTAATATCTTGTATATTTATATATAGTATATAAAATTCATGTTAATATTTACATAAGTTATTTATATATATAAAAGCCTAAGCCACTGTTACAACAGAAGGACCGGTTGCTATGATGCGCACTGACCACCAGGGGACAGACGCTCAATGCAGGACTGCCCCCAGCCCGCAGACCCCCATTGCCAATGGGGCCTGCTGGTCAATCTCCTGGTCCTTCCTTCAGGCTGGCAGACCCTGATCACCAGATCAGGGCCAGGCCCCCAGGGGAACCAGGGGTGAGTGGCAGCAGATGCAGCCCCTTTCCCAGGGAGGCCAAGGGCTGGCTCTCTCCTCAGGGCTGGCAGCCAACTTCCCAGGCCCTTCCCCCCTTTCTCCCTCCCTTTATCTCCCCCCCTCACTCCTCCTGGCTGGCAGATCCCAATTGCCTTATTGGGGCTGGGCCCCAGGCTGGGATGGGGAACCAGGGGTGGGTGGTGGCTGACGCAGTTGTCAGGGAAGGAAGCAGTGGGGAGGTGGGGAGGCAGGGAGGTGGGGAGGCAGGGAGGTGGAGAGGTGGGGGACTTGATTAGCCCTGATCACGGGCCAGGCCTAGGGACCCCACCCATGCGCGGATTTCATGCACCAGGCCTCTAGTATAATATATTATTTGTGTAACAAGAAAACATGGTCTCATCTCCAGTCTTGGAGGTTAGGTGTCTTCAGCCCCATGACAAGCCTAGGTGGCAGGCAGGGGTGCCAGTGCAGCACTGAGGACTCAGGGTGACTCTGGGGTCTTGTCTAGACTTGAAACCAGGGGACCCTTCCTAGAAGCCTAAACTTTTTGGTCCTTTCCAGAAGGTGGTGAGGTGAGGACGCTCTACACTTCACATGTACAGAATATGTAAGAGCACAGCCTGGCTGAGCTGCCCTCTGAAGACGCAGGGTGGGGAGAGTGAAGAGGGCTGAGCGACCCAGCAGGGCAGAGTGGGGGTGGGAGCAAACAGCCGCTCAACAACGTGAGCCTGATCCTTTTTAAAACAATTTTAAATAACACCCAATGCGATCATTTCATGAGTAAACGATGCTATAAATAGCATATCTTGTTATTCCTAAAATACCCAAACCAGCCCACATTTCCAAGGGGGGGTTTTGAAATGTAAAACAATGATTTTTAAGGCAAGACAAATCCAAATATGAACAGAAACAGGGCAGAGGCTGAAACAGAAAACTGGAGCTGAGTCCCACGCTGCTTGCCCCAGCCCTTCATTCAGGCCTAGCGTCTTTGGTCCTAAGGTGGGGTCACATCGCTGTGAAGGGCAGCGGTGGTGCTGGAGGGAGGGCCCGGGGGTCTGTAGCCCAGTGCCTGGCACAAGGTCTACACTTTGTGACCTATGTCTGTCACAATCCCAGGCTGGTGGCCTCCACTTAGTTGTTTCCCTTTGTACTCAGGTCAGTTTGCAGTAGGCGTATTAATTTTAGAATCAGAAAAGAGAAAAAGACCATCATGACACAAAGAAAGGTGAGGACTGATGGTGGTAAATGATCTCAGGGAGCAACGGAGCCATAGATACTTAGTGGATGCCACGGCTGTGGGGTCTGGAATTTAACCTGCAGTTAGCGAGGCTGAGAGAGGGAGGTGGGCGCACCCACAGGTTTCCTGACTCAGAGTTTCCTGCCTTTGAGCCCACCCACCTGTCCCCAGTTTACAGATGGAAGGGAAACCCCAGGGTCCCACCCCCCTGCACACACACCCACTCCTGTGAGCAGACCTGCACAGAGGACTGGGGTTGGGGGTTTACCGGAGCCTCCCCCTCACAGCTGTTTCAGTCTGGGATAGTGAGAAAGTTCTGGAGATGGATGGCAGTCGTGGTTGCACAACAATGGGAATGTACGTATCACCACTGAACAGTACACTTGAAAATGGGTGAGGTAAATAAGTACATTTCATGTTAGTTATATCTTACCACAGTGAGAAATTTAATGCAAGGACCATTAAACATCTCCTAGTGCAGAGATCATTTTCCTTGTTCTGCAGAGAAATAAATTGAGGCTCAGAGAGGCAAAAAAAAAAAAAAAAAAAAAAGTCATTTCTTTTACAATCATTTAAAAAAATCTTTATTGTTGAAGGTATCATGTATGTCTCCTTTTATTCCCACATTGATCCCTTCTAGCCCACCCAGCCCTCTACCCCATGTCTTCACCACACCATTGTCTGTGTCATGGCTTATGCATATATGCATGCAAGTTCTTTGGTTGATATCTTCTCACCCACCTATCTAGCCCCTTAAATCTTTTTTGATACCTGAAGTATAGCAGGTATTCTTGAATTTAAACATTACAGATGAAGTGAAACCCCCTTCAGACCACCCTGCTTAACCACATCCCCTCCCAGGGGGTAACCACGGTAAAATCATTTGGTGTGAATTCTTCTAGATCTTTTTTTAGATTTACAGAAATGGAACCATTCTGTACCAATTTTGGAACTTACCCTTAACACTTACTTAATGCTATTTCTTAGAGATCTCTCCATTTCAGTTCATATGAGCTACCTCCTTCTTCGAAACAGCTGTGCAGTGAGTCTTAGAATGCACGGAGTTATGCACTATGTGTTAATCACTCCTCTAGTCTTGGACACTTAGGTTGTGTTCAGTTGCTTGGCTATTTAGACCATCCAGCATAAATTCTTCTTTGTACACATGTAGAAGAGGTTCTTTAGGAAATAGTTATTACTTATTTATTTATTAAGGTTGCAAACACACATAAATGAAAGCCAGTACAATGGTTGGCATTTATTGGTGCTCAGAAAATGCTGAATATTTTCCCCTCATCATCTCTCATGTTGTTCCTCCCCCAGTCAACCCTGTGAGGAAGTCCAGTCACTATCCATAGATGAGAGAAAAGTCCAGAAACTGGGAGTAATTTGCCCTGGACCACAGAGCCTGGGGCCTTCCAGTGGGCTGGTCTGCACCTGAGTCTGTGGTCTTCTGGAGAGCCCTTTCCCACGGGGTCCCCGATCTAACACAGGTCTGGAATATTATAGGCACCAACAAACGCTTACCCCACCCCCAATATTTGTATTGATTTCAGAGATGAAGGGAGAAGTAGAGAGAGATAGAAACATCAATGATGAGAGAGAATCATCGATCGGCTGCCTCTTGCACGTCCTTCACTGGGGATTGATCCTGCAACCTGGGCATATGCCCTGACCAAGAATCAAACTGTGACCTCCCGCTTCATAGGTTAACGCCCAACCACTGAGTCATGCCAGCTGGGTACAAATGCTTCTTGAATGAGCAAATGGAGGAGTGGATGGGGTGTGGAACCCTCTGCAACTCCTGGCACTCTGGGCCAGCCTGTGTTCATTCCTGTTCTTCACTGTGCTACCTGCTGCCCCTGTCCTGGGCCCCATCAGGAAGGAGAGTTAGATGCTACCAGTCTCTCCAGTCTCATTCTCAGCCAACTCACAGCATGTGCCTCAGTATTGCCCACTGGAGGGTGACCTCTCCACTGGACCCCTGAGCCCCTGCCCTGATACAGTCCCCGTTCCCAGACACTGACCAGACACATGGGGCCTTCAACACTCAGCCCAGCCCAGGTATACCCAGAGCTCTTATTCTCCTTTGCTATATATTTACTTCCTTTTTTTAAGTTTAAATGGCTATTATTCTCTTTGAAAATGCTACTCTGGCTCGGCCAGCATGGCTGTGGTTGAGTGTTGCCCTATGAACCAGGAGGTCACAGTTTGTTTCCTGATCAAGGCACATGCCCAGGTTGCAGGCTCAATACCCAGTGAGGGGCATGCAGGAGGCAGCCGATTGATGATTTTCTCTCATCAGTGATGTTTCTCTCTCTCTCTCTCCTGCTCCCTTCCTCTCTGAAATTGATAATAATATATTTTAAAAAAAGAAAATGCTACCACGTGCCTGTTCAATACAGATGAAGAGGCCAAGGGGCAGAGAGGTCACGTGATTTGCCCAGGGTCCCAGCCAGAGGGACAGCAGTCACACCCTGGTGGGTCTAGGCCAATGTCCTTCTTGCTACACTCAGACAATGTCTGAGATAAACCCGGAAGCTCACTTGTTATCAAATGGGAGTCCCACCGGATCCAGAGCTGGGAGTAACAGTCACCATTTGTTTCCTGATACCAGCTCTGCCCCCAGAACCACACGGAATAAATCCCACCCCCGCTCAAGCCATGAGTTCAAGTGCCCGAGTGTACAAGACTGCAGTTTCCAGGTTCAGTGGCCCTCTCATCCCCTGAGTCCCTGGGGCTCTATCCAGACTTCTCCACTCTAAGAAATCAGAGGATTGTCTATGAAGATGCCTTCTTATTCTTTGAATTTGAATCTATCACTTTAATCTGTTAATCTACTTCTTTAATGGCATTACATGAGGTTTATAATCACACTGAGAATTTATTAATTCTTCTATCCTTTTGATGACCAAAGAGGCGGAGTGGAAGCCATCATCTTGTGAGGAAATGGAGCCCTTAAAAAAAGTCTTTGAACTTTCCTTTTCCTGCCTTCTGCTATCATCTCCTGCCCCTAGATTCCAAACAAAGGTGAGGACACAAAAAAAAATGTGACGATGAACAATATTTACAAAACCAAAAGCATGTGTTCAAAACAGATTCTGGTTGCTTCAGAATATAAACATCTTTTGTGAATTCACATTTTAATGCTCATTTGCAATGTTACCAATCTTTACATGCAGTGGGGGAAAAAACTATATGGAAATTGAATCATCACCTCAGGAGAAAACAATGATAAAGTGTGAAATATAGATAAATTTCATTAAAATTTGATACTAATTTGTTTATAAAAATAAGACTTGCTAAATAAATCTAGAGTAATTCATTTTGAGTTGGAAACCATTGTTTTCCTGTTGCATAATAACCACATTATCATGAAAAATAGCTTGGTCAAACAATAAAGTATATTGTTATCTTAAAAAAGAAAAGGTAGAAGTATGTAAACACGTCACAACATGGATGAACCTTGAAAACATTATGCTAAGTGAAAGAAGCCAGACACAAAAGGACAAATATAGTATGTTTCCATTTATGTGAATTGTCCATAATAGGCAAATCCATATAGAGGGAGAATAGATTAGTGGTTGCCAGGGACTAGGAAGAGAGGAGAAAGGAAAGTAACTGCTGATGGGTGTGGGGTTTATTTTGGGATTGATGAAAATGTTCTGGAATTAGATAATGAGGCACAATTTTGTGAATATGCTAAAAACTCTGAATTATACACTACAAAAGTGTGAATGTTATGTGAATAATATCTCAATAAAAACAAATAAAGAGAAATATATAACAGCATAGAAGTGAGTGTCACCCGGAAGAAGAAGCAGGGTGCGGACAGGTATGTCTCTGCGAGGTGGTCTCCCAGAGAGGAGGTACCATCCGAGCCTGGTTTTAAAGGACAGTGGGGTTCATCAGAGTGTGGGAAGGAAGGGCTCTCTAGGCAGAGGGAACAGCACGCACAGAGGCTGCTCTCAAAGACAGGAAATAGCGTGGTGTACTCCGGTCACCTCCAGTCCTCTGGTCGCTATGGGCATAAATCCTGGTGCCTAAACTCAGAGTTATGTTTTATTATTCATTTCTCACTGTGAGCCCCACTCCTCCAGGCTGCACAAAAGTTCTGTGAGATGCTCTCGGGTCCTATATTTGGCCCAAACACGAGGTCAGCCACCAGTCTCCATCGTTTAGCATGGAGATGCCTTTGTCTCCATCCTCTCCCTGCCTCCGTGCTAGGCCAGGAACCCAATGCGGATGGTTCCCATGCCCGATGCACTGTGAGGGCCACGCCTCCCAGGGTCTTGTTGTCTCCACACACGCTACCCAGAATCGCCGCGGGGCTCCTGCCTCAGAGGCACCCCATCTCCCGCTGGAAGAATCACTTTCTGGTCTCAGAGCAGTTGATGTAGGGGGTGGACATTTGTCCATCCCAGTAAACCACTTCCTTTAGCTCTTCTGTAAATTCCCAAAATGGCCCTCAAATTTTCTCCAGGGGTGAGCATGAACGCAGTCCCCACTGCCACAAATTATGCAGCAGAGTTTCCCACATATGGGGAAATTGCAGGGGTCAGCACATCCGAGTGCAAGGGATTAAGACTCGCCCCGGGAAAACCACCTTCATGGTCAGCTAAGTATGCCCTCAATTTTAAAAAAATATATATTTTATTGATTTTTTACAGAGGAAGGGAGAGGAATAGAGAGTTAGAAACATCGATCAGCTGCCTCCTGCATATCTCCTACTGGGAATGTGTCCGCAACCAAGGTACATGCCCTTGACCAGAATCGAACCTGGGACCTTTCAGTCCGCAGGTTGACGTTCTATCCACTGAGCCAAACTGGTTAAGGCTATCCTCAATTTTTGAAAAAAATCCCAGCAAGACTATCAGACTACTCCTGTTTGAATGGGAGAAAGGAAAAGGAGATGCCATTAAGAGAAAAAAGAAAAACTTATTCCAAAGGATCCAGCGTTACAAGGGGTCACAGTGTCTGACTGATGGGCTCAGTAAGGTCACGGGGTGAAGGGCCCACTTGAGGGTCCTTCTGAGTAGGAACGTTTGGCTTCCCAGGCCCAAGAGCGCCAAGAGCACAGCCAGGCAGAGCAAGTGAGAATGCAGGGCGCTGAACAGAAGGCCAGT
>PVJC01005255.1:38714-59908 GCA_004026665.1 Murina feae
GGGGGGGGGGGGGGGGAGCAGGGAGAACCAGAACACAGAGGTGAAAACAGTTGCGGGGTCAGCTGGCCAGGTCACCCACGTTAGTTTGTGGGGAGGATGTTTATTTAAGGAAAATCACTATGTTTACTCAAAGCTCTGGGCTGCAGCCCTTGGGTGGAACTATCAGTGAAAGCTGGGCTGTTAATCAATGGGGGGAGGGCTTGGTGACAGCCTTCTTTTCAGGGTGAGTGGGAGGGACAGAGGGGAGGGGTAGGATGGGAGAAAAAGGGGTGGCTGCGCCCAGCCCTGTGGGAATAACTCTGATCTCAGGAGCCGGAAGGTGGCATGGGAAGTGGCCTTGAGGTGGCGCCAGGGGTGGGAGGGGAGCAGAGCATGGCGTTTCCATGGCACAGGAGTCATGGGACAGAGCTGGACGGAAATCACACTTGGGATGCTCCCTGGCCAAGGCCAGGTTGCCTGAGGAGGGAGGAAGGATAAACTTCCGGGATGGACACCCAGACGCCAAGCCCTGGGGAGGAGGGCAGGGGTGGGCTGTGGTGTTGTGGGGCAGTGGGGTCTCTCCAGGCCATTGCCAGAACCTTGGACAAAACCTGGACAGAGCATGTGCTCTCGGTCAGGAGCAGGAGGTGCGGCTGGGCCAGAGGCATGGCCCTCAGTGGCTTCCCATTTGCCCTCAACACCACTCAGCAGCTGGCTGGGTGAGGAGAGGGCTGTGAGCTGGGTGAGGAGAGGGCTGTGTGCTGGGTGAGGAGAGGGCTGTGAGCTGGGTGAGGAGAGGGCTGTGTGCTGGGTGAGGAGAGGGCTGTGAGCTGGGTGAGGAGAGGGCTGTGAGCTGGGTGAGGAGAGGGCTGTGAGCTGGGTGAGGAGAGGGCTGTGAGCTGGGTGAGGAGAGGGCTGTGAGCTGGGTGAGGAGAGGGCTGTGAGCTGGGTGAAGAGAGGGCTGTGAGCAGGCTGGGCAGGTGGGTAGGAGCTGATAGGGAGCTGCATGAGCCATGCACAGGCTTAAGAGGAGCCTCAGAGCTGGGAGGGCAGCTGGTCAGAGAGAGGACAGATGGAGGAGATGCCCTGCATGTGTGCCCAGGGCCTGGGAAACTGAGGCCACGTCCCCTGAGCATGGCATGGTAGCAGATCTCTTTATAGGGGGACAACTGCCCTGTGAGAACAGAAGAAGTGATAGAAGGAAGGGAGGAGGGAAGGGAAATGAGAAAGGACCTCTCCTGATGATGACCTCAGTAGCATCTACCTCATCATGGTGTGGGAGAAGGTACATGTAAAACACCAGGCCCAGGACACACCAAGTGCTTGGTAAATGCCCCGGGTGTTATGGTTATGACTGCCTTTCTTACATCCAGGCTCTCCTCTTCCCTCGCCCACACTCCACTCACTCCCCACAGGCTATAGAACAACCAATTATGGGAACATTCAACTCGCTGCCACGGGTTCACAAGGCCTCAGGGCCCTTTTCCACCACTTCAGTTGTGTTATCTTTGGCTACCTACTTACCCTCTCTGTGCCTCAGTTTCCTTATATGCACGATGAGGATGGTAAGGTATCTTGTAGTATCCTAAGGATGAAGTGATTAGCACATGTAAAGTATTTGGCACAGGGCCTTGGCGCAGAGCAAACACTAGATGAAGGTTGCTGTAGTGATGGTGGTGGTGGACAGGGCTGGGGATTGGTCCTACCTGTGCTCCAAGGTGAGGTTTCCTATGCGTGGATCTGTCAGGGTGGGCAGTGAGGCCTCAGGCAGCGGGCAGACTCTCCCCTGTGGGATGTGGAGTGGCGATAACATCAAGCTCTCGTTGAGCCTGGAGACGAAGCTGCAGGAGGCTACCCCTCGAGGTGGGATTTGTGTTCCAGCTCTGGGCTGGCAAGGACAGAAGCAGAGCCCTGCAGTCTTCCACCCTCCATTCTCTCAACTTCCTGGGCAGATCCTGCATCTCAACCATGGACGGTCATGAAAGGTCAAGCCAGGCGACCTCTTCAGATAACAGGCCCCCGAGGATGCTTCCTGCTCCATAAAGCAGTTTCTTTTACAATACAGAAAGACAATAAGTAACCTACTTGCTCCTTCTGTGCATCTTAAAAACCATACAAACATCATGAAATAGGGTTAAGCATCCGGTCAGGTGTCAGAAAACGGAGAACTGGATTCTGTTCTTTTTAAGGGAAGGGGCGCCTCTCAAGGAGTTTTCTGTGGTGGTGAGTTGGCAGCTGGCAAGTGGGGGAGGGTAGCCAACAGGGCCCATCTGGCTGGGGGGAGGGGTGAAGGAAGAGGCGGGGGTGTTTTTTGTCCATCACCACCTGCAACCTCACCACCACTCCGTGTGTGGCCCCATCCTAGCCTGGCCCGCCCTCACTGGCACACTGGACTTTGGTGGTGGAAATATTGGAAGATTCCTCACTTGCTCTCTCACTTTTGTTGTCCCTTCTTGGATTAACCCCAATCTTAGATTCCCCCAAATAGAGCTTAAATAAGGATGTGGGTGCAGGTAATTTATGTGGAAGGGAGTGAGGGATGGGGAGAGCGAGATGGGAAAGGAGGAAAAGCCCATAGAAGGGTGTGTTATCAAGCTGGCATCTGTGGGAAGTGGGGCTCAGCTCCCCTGGAAGCACCTGAGAAATCTTCAGCAGGCTAGCCGGAATTTCTACCCATTAGCTCTGTCCCCCACTGGTGGGAATGAACTTCTGCTGCTGCTGGCACCTGAAGTGTGGGAGAGAGCGCCTTGGGGCAGGAACTAGAGGTGAGCAGTGTCCACTGCAGCCATAGCGGGAGCAGAATAGCCCAGGCCCTGTAGGATGGGCACCAGAAGCCGTCTTATACCCCAGAGGGCACTGTTCATCTTGGTATTCCTGGTCAATGCTTAGGAATGACCAGGCCACCAGGATACAGAGAGCCCAGTGTCCCACCAATGGTGAGGTCTCCAGCTGAGAACTCTAGACTCTTAACTTTCCCTCCAGTGGGGCTGGGGAACCTCCTCCCTGCTACCCATCCCCTAGCTACTCCTCAGCTCAGAGCCTCTTTAGAAACTAGACTCCAAGGAATGAAGGCACTGGACACTTTCCAGAGATCAGGCACAAGGAAGAAGAATTGCTGAATCAGATAGTAACCCCCAACTACTGTGTCTCTCCATGCAAGATTCAAATTCTAGGAAGTATTGGCTTTACTCAAGTCATGTGAACATTCCATGGCCAGGAAAGAGTGAGGCACTTTGGTGGACAGTCCCACAACACAATCCAATGAGAGAAGAGTGTTCCTCAGAGCAAAGTTGGGGTGCTATTACTAGCAGAAGTGTTGGTGAATAAGGGCAGCCTAAAAGTGCAGGCTATAACATTGGGAATTACAGCTAACCATTCCACTCCATGGAGTTGTGAGGCTCCCACAAAATCATGTGAGTGGCAGAACTTTTAAAAAATATGAGATGCCCTCAAATAGACATTCTTGAGACCTGAGAAGGTCAGCTGGAAAGAAGGAACTGACTACGGTGCCAGGCTGCAGCCAGCTGTTCCTCTGAGCACTTCGAGACTCAGTTGACCTGCACCCAGGAATTCTGTCCCCGCCCTTATACAGGAGCCACCTCTCAAATATGATGACTCCTTAAGCCATATCCTCATAACCAGCTTCTTCCTTCTTTGGACACCAACTATAAACCAGGTCCTTAAGTCTCCAGAATAAGACCTCCTTGCCTTCAAGAAGCAAACAGTCTAGAGATAAATGAGGAGCTATTTCTATAACACTCAAGTGTGATGGTTTCTAGAACTCAGCAAAAGGCACTCAGGTATCGGAGAAGAGGGAGAAAGGGCCTGCTGATGCACTTATCTGATCAGAATTTAGGGAGGGACCTCTGCAAGCTTGGCTCTGCATTAGGTATAGGATTTGCAGTGAACAATGCAGCCTCTTCCCACCTCACCCAGGGAGTGCAACCTATGCCTCTGCCACCCCAGCCAGGACCTGCCCTCTCAGCTGCCTGTACCTGCTGGGAACGCTCAGGAAGTGCACCCCCTCATCCAGCCTGTTCTGACATCCCTGGCCAGAGTGAGCACTTGAAGCTTCTAAAGCTGTGTTAGTCCAGGCCCTCTGAGGGACAGATACCAACACAGGATTGGATACACCAAGGTTTTACTTGGGGACATACCAATGTGAGAAAAAGAGGAGACAGAGTTAGAAAGATCAAGAGGGCTGATGAAAGTCTTACTGCGAGGGAAGGGCAGAGGGAGGTTGGGTGAAAGCAACTAGACTGTCCTGCCATTTCAGGAAGGCCCGGCAAGGCTGTTGGGTCTTCAGCAGACAGAGGAGTCTGTTGGCTTCCGGAACTGGTTGATCCCGTTCTCCTGCAACCCTGTCGCTGACTGAGAGCAGTCGGAGAGAAGTGTGGCTTCAGCTGTGATGGACTTTCAGAACATAGCAGCGGGAGCATGCAGTTAAATTCCATTCCTGTCGCTATGGGTCTGTGAGGCTCATTCTCATTGGCCTTCTCAAAGCACTGGGCTCTCCACATCCCCAGTCTGATGCTTAAGCAAAGACCAATTTTTGCACTCACAAGACTTCTCCACTGGCCTGTGAGCTGCTCAGGGCAAGGGTGACATCTTAATTCCTCATTCATCCATCTGTCTATTCATTCATTTCTTTCTTTTTCTTTTTTTTGGTGATTTTATTCCTATAATTTTATTAATAACTAGAGGCCCACTGCACAAAATTCATGCATGGGGGGGGGGGTTCCCTCAGCCTAGCCTGCAACTTCTCCAATGGGGGACCCTTTGGGGGATGTCCGACTAATGGTTTAGACCTGATCCCTGTAGGACTGGGCCTAAACCGGCAGTTGGACATTCCTCTTGCAATCTGGGACCGCCGGCTCCTAACTGCTCACCTGCCTGCCTGCCTGATCACCCCTAACTGCCCTCCTCTGCCAGCCTGGTTGCCCCTGCCTCTGCCTGCCCTCTTGATTGCCCCTAACTGCCCTACCCTGCCAGCCTGGTTGTCCCCAACTGCCCTCCTCTGCTGGCCAATTTGGTTCTGACTGTTTGTTTTCTATGCCAGTCAGTGGCTTCAAAAGCTCCATCTCATTGGCAGCCATTGGCTCCCCACAGCACCCAGATTTAGTTCTGATTGGTCGTTCCAATGCCAATCAGCATCAGAAGCTTGCCTCTTAGTCAGTCATTGGTTCTTCACAGCACCCACACTTGGTTCTGATTGGTCAGTTCCTATTCCAGTCAATGTCAAAAGTTCCACCTCCTAGGCAGCCATTGGTTATTCATAGCACCCACATTTGGTTCTGATTGGTCGGTTCTTAAGCCAATCAGCATCTCCGGGCCTATCTGAGCCTGATCAGAGAGGCAGGGCTGAACAGCATCCTGAGGAGGTCAGGAGAGAAAGAAAGGCCTGCCTGCCCTGGAAAGAAAGAGGGAGAGAAAGAGAGAGGCAAGTACTGAACAACAGCTGCCACTGAGGCTGAGGATCAGATCCTGATTCTCTCTCTAGGTCTCAGCCCCCAGGGCAGTCAGTGCTGGGTCGCCAGGCAACCCAACCATGACTGAAGGACTTCCGGGTTGGTCAGCCTTCCCTCGTGATGGGTAGTTACGACTCTGGCCTTTTATATATTAGGATGCATAAATCGCTTACAGACAGGCATCACCAACTTGACTAATCTATCTCAGCTACTCTGTGGAAGCAGTGTTTGCTATTTTATCTAACTCAACTAATTCCTGTTCATGAGCAGGTTAAAAATGTCATATTGGACCTCACATTTACACAATATATTAATCTAACTTATACAGACAGCATATCTTTATTTTAAAAACCTTAAAAATGTTTCTTCAAATGTTAAAACCCTTGCCCAAGTTGCATTCTAGGTTTAGAGACACAGAGGGCTGACAATCAAAGAAACAATAAATAAAATTATCTGTCCATCAGTGCTTTTTTGATGGCAGGTGCCTCACACTAGTGTATAAAAAATAAATTTTAAAGACTGAAAAAATACTTTCATTTCTTAAATTTCTTACTCCTTGGTGTCCACATTAATAAATCTTAAAGTCCATGTGAAATGACAACATGTGAGATACAGTACACTATAAAAGAGGGACAAATTAAATAGTATAGGTCTAACAATCTGGACATGCCACTCAAGCCTCTCTATTTCTACTTTATTGATCTGGACACAAGTACATAAGTCTTAAAGGAAAAGACAGAATCTTGTAATATTTCCAGAATGAAAATTAACTTTCCCACTGTGAATAAAAAGTAGCACATGCAGCCCAGGTTATTTACACACAAATGGGCAGCTCCTATATAAACAAGAGCAGCCCTCTGGTTTGTCTCTCATCATCATCATCATCATCATCATCATCATCATCATCATCACATGGGTGTTTATCTCCACTGTAATGTTGACCCAACGTCCTCCACAAGGAGTTGGGAGTAGACATTCTTGCAAAGAAATAACTCTGGTCACTTTCATTTCTGCAGCACGATTTGTTCCAATATTTATAATGATATTTCATTGAGTCACCTATTCCTCTGCATGTTCCAATCAAATGACATCCAAGAGCATCAGTAGATCATCACCCTGACTGCATGTGAATAAAAGGCTTGGCCTGAGACAAACTCTGGGCAATCAGTTGAGAGAAGTCTTTGTGGCACCCTACGTGGAGGAAGGCCCGGAATTGGCCATTTTTCTGGTTCTATCTTTTTTCTTACTTTCTCATCCACCATTTCCACTTCTGTACTATCTTTCAGTGCTTCTAAAACGAGATTAAGGTTTGTAGTGAGAGCCTGAACACAGTGGACCCATTGCCCTGGCCACCAAGGGCACAAGATGACCCTCAAGAGCCTAGAGAAGGGAGAGTCATTACATATAGGGAGTTTCTAGATAAAGGGCAAGTGAGTTTCTCTTTCCCCTTTTCCCAGGCCAGGAGGGGGTTTCTACCACACTGACTGGGCAGTTGTCTCCGGGGCACATCTCCTGCCCTGGGGACATGAGTCAGCCCAGGTTGGGAAGACGCTCAGCCCTGTAGGCCCAGGCCCGGTGATGACACAGCCCCTGGATTCTCCCGGGGAACCTGCTTTACGCCACTTCCCTGCACCCTGGGAGCAGGAAAAGAAACACAGAGGGCAGCCTTTCTTCAGAGGAGAAAGGGGAACTGTCCTGCTCTTGCAGGTCAGTGAGCTCCCCGAAATGCCAGGAAATCAAGTCTCTTTTCTTGAAAGCCTTACAGGAGTTTTCTCTTCTTTCTCCACAGAGGAATAAAGGAAAATTCGCAGAGTGTGTGGGATTGTGGAGAGAAGGAAGCAGCAGGCATTAAGGTTTTCCTCCCCATCGAGTCTGTGCTAAGTGCTTTCTTTGCAGACCCTGGGCAACGCCCCCCACCATCCCCCTCCCCCCCACCAGCCCAGCCAGGAGTTCCATTTTTGGGAGGAGAGAGCGAGGCTCGGCATGGTGAGGGAATTGCCCGAGCTCACACCGCTGGTTGGGGGAGAGTTGAGGTCTGACCCAGGACGTTTTGCCCTCAGAGCCTATGCTCTTAACCACCTACCACACTGCCCATGGGGTGCCTCCCTCCGTAGTTTCTCTTCAACTTTGCAGATGGAGTGTGACCTCAGCCCCTGACAGGAGTCGGGGTGTGTAAGCAGAGTACAGAATGTGGGCAATTTCTGTTGGTGTCAGCCCCCGATCTGTAGCCCGTCACACGTAGCTGGTCCTTACACACAGCATCCCCATGTCCATAGGCTGGGGAGCCATTGGCAGAATCGGGGTGCTGACATCAACAGAAGTTACGAATCACGTCCCTTGCAGCTTTGTGTAGGGTGAATATGGGTCCAAACCCATAGAAAACTATTACCTCATTTTATTTAAAAAAAAAGTTCTAAGAGCAAGAGGACAAAAAACCCCCCCACAGTATAACAACTATACCAAGAGAGGAGCAGAGGCACAGAGCTTCTGGCTGACTTGCCCAACTTAGCAGGCTCAGCGGCAATCTCCTGGGTGGGGGTATAGCCATTTCTGACACAGGACACGGGAGGGAGGCCTGTTGTGGCTGGTGCCAGTGACACATGGGAAGCCACGCGGCCTGACCCCTCTGGGTCCAGAAATGCAGCAGGCAGGCTGGAGGGAGGCTGGTGCTAAGACCCAGGGCTCATAAACCTGTCTGCCCCACCAGTATCACCCCTGGAAATGTGTGGGACCCACTTACCATTAGCCCTTGTAACTCTACTCATCTTCACAGCTGCCCTGGATGCTAGTTTTAATCTGACTGCACCTCCATGAGGCAGGGACCACGTTTAGCTGGACAAGCTCTCCTTCCCAGTATTTCAAAGTATCTCTGCCCTGGACACCTTTCCCCTGTGGGAACCTGGGAGACAAAAGCTGGGTCTTCGCGGGAAGTGAATGCCAAGCAACCCATCTGCAAACTGATCTCCCTCTGCTCCTGACTCACGTCCTGTCTGTGTTTTGTCTTGGGATGGCTCCTGGCCCCCCATCTGGCTGGCATCTCCAGGCCTGGGAAGAAGGTAGCCCCAGAGGCCAAGGGTTATCAGAGATGGAGGCAAACTGCCCGACCCCTTTCCATCCGCTAGCTGAGTCTCTTCCTCACATCGCACCAGCTCCTCCTCATGTCCCCCAAGGCAGATGGACAAGCACCCTGTCTGTTTGGCGATGGCTGGCCCAGACAGCGAGTTCTGTTCCTTTTCCATCTGGCTCCCAGTGAACTTTCTGCTGAGCTCCTTCCAGCTCCGCCAGCAACTCCCCTGCCAGGAGGAGCCGATGCCAGGGAGAGCAGAGGACGCCTCCTGTGTTGTGCATGTGGAGCCTTCATTAGCACGTCCCCGGAGTGGCATTTGCAGCCTCTGTCACAGCCACTGTCATCGAGCAGTGCGCAGTCTTCACTCCCAGACTCTCCCCCATCTTGAAAGAGCTGACGAACCCTGTGTCTGAGTGTGTTGCCTGGATGCCCTCAGAAAGTCACATCACGGGCACTTATTTACAGAGATGAGGTTTCTCTGTGCCCTGCTCACTCAATGGCACATATAAGTGGCCTGACCCAGTTACCCTCCATCTTCCTTCTGATCTTTGGCATAAGAAAGAGCTGCTTCTAATTCACAGAAGACCCGGGAGGAGAGCATGGTATAAGAGGGGGTGGAAGTAGAGATCAGGAGACTTGGGTCCTCGTAATGGCTCTGCCAATGGTTAGGTGTGTGACCTTGGGCAAAACAAGATTTCCGAAGGTCACTTTCTTCACCTACAACATACGGGGGTTGGCATTGGCACAGGCTCACGGGATCTTAGAGCTCATCCAGATTTCCCTTCCTTGTACAGGTAAGTAGACTGAGGTGTAGAGTGGTCATTCACCCATGTTCATTTGAGAGACTCTAGAATATTCAGAAAGGTTAAAAATAAAAAATCCATCCAACCACACAGAGCTAACTAGTAAGACTATTTTGGTATTTGGTTATTTTCCCAGATGACCTGAGAGTCAGCAGGTGCATCAGAGCCTGTGGTCTGAGTGGCCCCAGGTAAGGCATCTCCCCAATGGGAAGTCACAGAGCACAAGCCAGCTCCTTTGCCGAGGGAGCCTCTGGCCTGTGGTGGGTGAGCTGCTGGGGAGACTGGTGGACAAGGAGTGTGCAGTCAGAAGTCTCTGAAGGAAGTCACGTCTCTTGGGTCTCTTGGTCGGGTGCCTCTTGAAGCTTTGTGCTAAGTGTACTGCACAGGAGGCCAGTGCCGGGAGGTTTACTCTGCAGATGCCTGTCTGCTGGAGGCCCAGCATCCTCCTTCTCTTTGGCAGGGGCTGGTCAGCTGGCCTGAGCTCACCAGAGGAGGGTACCTCTCACCTCCTGACCACCCCTTCCTTCCCATCAGGCGCAGCCCTGCTCTCCAAGCTATGGACATTTTATCAGCCTCTTGCAAGGGGTTCTTTTCTTTCATGGTGGGGCAGGCCAGGTACAGGCTCGAGGTCAGGGCTAGCGTTGTCTCAAGCCCAGCTTTTCCCAGGAAATGATCTTGAGCAAGTAACTTACCTGCTCAGAGCTTCCGTTTCTCTACCTATAAATCTGTGGATGACACCAGCCTCCCGGGGCTGGGATGAGAATCACATGGATGACAAAGGGAAACTAACATGTAGATGCTCAAATCTCTCTCTCCTCCTTTCTGGTGGGAGGCTGGTGGGAAAACATAGGGGAGAGGGAGGTGGGCTGGAGTGGGGAGACTGGAAGGGCCGGGCAAGGAGTGGCCCCTTCCCTCCTGTTTGTTTTTCCACGTGGAGCCCTGGTGGAGGGAAACCCCTCCGCTGGTTGCTGGCAGCCTTGCTCAAACACACTTGTCATTCACGCTGATTCAACCTCTGGGTGGGCTCAAGTCAGCTTCACTCCCTTTCCCTGAGGCAGTGGAGTACAGTGGTCAGAATGGGCTTTGGCCCACCTGGTACACAGGGGCCACCATTGCATGGCCTCAACCAGTTGCTTAATTTGAGAGCCTCAGTTTTCTCTTCTGTAAAATGGGGATACTAATCTCTGATAGGGCTATCTGTGTGATTAAATTAGATCCTGCACAGGTTGCGCTTGGCTCGGAGACTGGTGCATACGACTAGCATTCATTTTTGTGGTGGGGGTACTCATCTCTAGCCACAGACTGTGTCTGGATCTGGGCTGCCTGTCTTGCAGACATGCTCCCTGGGAGAGTGTGGCTGGTTGACAGGAGGTTCCCTGGCCCACACCTGGGAAGCCACATCGTTTGATGGGTGAGCCAGCTGGGTCAGCCTCGTGGCCGAGGCCTAGCAGCCCAGATGTCAGCAGAGGCTGCATTCCAGTGGCATTCCTTCTTGGCAGGAACTTCAAAACCAGAGGAAGACGTCACTCAGGCAGATTCAAAACCAGATGGCAAACCCGAGGCTCTGACGCAGACTCACCTGATGGTGACATGGAGAGCCACCAGACGCACGACTGTGCCCCTGGCCACCTAAAGGCAAAGAGGGTGTGGGGGAGAGGGGGAGCTGAGGATGGAGGCCCACGGTGACCCCACCCCACGTCCTACCTAAAGTCTTTCCACCAGAGCATCCCAAGAATAGGCCTCCAGAAACTGTGCCTTCCTCCTCCTGCTCCTCCTCCTCCTTTTTAGGAGGAAGTCGCCTGGGTGGGATGGGGGCGAGGGCCCGGCTGACCTTTGAGACTCGATCTCTCCTGGAAGAAGGAGAACTCAGAGCTCCCCTGCTGCCATGGGCAGGCTGTCCAAGGCTGGATCCTTCCTTCTTGGGGGCTTTAATGGTCCCTGTGTGTGGACCTGACCCCATGCTAGGTTTACTGTTCTGAGCCGGGAGGGACCCCAGGAGAGCTCCCAGTGCAAGGGGAGGGCAGGCATGTAAACAAAGCAGACACAATCCATGAATGGGCAGGACAGCCTCATGCTTAGAGGCACAGAGCCACACTAAGGCCCAGAGGGAGTGGCTGCTGAAGTCTGACCAGAGACGAGAGACCTGGCATTGCAGTGGGTTGGGGAAGAAATCAGGAAGCCAGATGCAAAGGCCTCTGTGGCTGCTGAACCGGGTGGGGAGGGAGTACAAGGCCTCCAATGCCTGCAGGCCCCTGAGGGTGAACCTTCCCTTGCAGCCAGTGCGGCCAGAGGGAGGGAAGCAGTTCAGACAATGATCCGCACCGATACCCACTGTGTGCCTGGCACTGTGCTGGCATCCTCCAAACTCCCTCTGTTGTGGGCGTTCAAGGCCCCACAAAACAGGAAAATAAGACCCAGACAGGGTCAGGGACTTGCCCAATTCACCGACTGTGACTTTCACTCTCCCCTCTCTTCAGACAAACCAGACCGAGTGCGCCCGCAGGAACCCAGCTGCGTAGGCAGGTGATGTGGACCAACCACACGTGACTGGTAGAAATTTTCATTTATTTGCTTATTTTTAAATCAGCCAAGAAACTCCAAGGAGCATCATTCCTGGTGGATTGTGTTCACTCACGTGTCACAATCTAGCTGCCTGGCCTACGGGCAGGAAGGAAACAGGCAGGAAGGAGATGGGCAGATCCAGAGGCCAAAACATCCGTCCAGTGTGTGTCTTGTAAAGGTGAGGAGTGGGGCTCTGTGACTCCCGTGGAGATGGCTTCCCTCAGACTTGGAGGCGGTGCCCACCTGGGAAATGGTCGGAAGCTTGGACCGTTGGCCCCACCCGCGTCTGCGGTGGGAGTCGGTGCTGCCCAGAGGTGCTCCAGGAGGGCCTGTGGCTGCCCCGTACCCCCAGCCACTTCTTGCCCCTCCAGGAGGTGCCTGCTGGGCACTGGCCACACAGCCAGGAGGTGCCAACCTGCCGTCTGACCAGGGCTCAGTTGCGCCCTGGACCCCTCTCCAGTGACTCTGATCAAAGTCTGCACTTGTTGGAAGCCCAGTTCCTTTCGAGTGTTACTTTTCTTTCTGTTCCTTTGCCTTTTTTAGGCCTTGGGGGTTAGGCAGGCGACCAAAGGTGGAGATGTGCTCTTTTGCGCAACCAACTTGCCTGCACGTCATCCAAACACCGAGTTCCGTTCGCAGAGGAAGTGAGAGGTGTTGGCCTGGGCCACGCAGAGCACAGCTGGGCTGCCTCCAACGAGATGCAGCAGACTCTGAGGAGGTGTCGACCCTGGGCTGGGGCGGGGTTGAGTCACAGCAGATGCCTCTCCCACGTTGAAAATACCGGGCCATTGTCCCAGGGAGCCTGGCCCCTCATTCAGATCATGTCTGTTTCACTCCCTGGAGCCCACAGCAAAGGAGAAAGGAAAGAGGGAAGGGCAGGGCAGGTTTGGGATGGCTACGTTGCCAAATGAGAAGAGAGCTGGCCAGTGGGAGCAGCACCTGAGTATAGGACCCCCACTCCCCATTCTTGGCCCAAGAACAAACCCAGGTTGTATGGTGTCCAAAGACTTGTGAATTGGGGTCTCTCCTTAATAACAGGAGTACAGAATTATGAAAGCGAGGTTAAGTGCCCAGTGGCTGCTTAGATTGAGGGGATCACAGCACGCTGCTGAGGCCCCGCAGACGCAGGAGTGTGTCTTCAGAACTCCCTGTAGGCAGTTTACCGGAAATGCCCACAGCACCCCCGCATCTCCCTGCCCCCACAGGCCCCCTCTGGGAAAAGCCACGGCTCTTCCGTTTTCAGTAAGCACACCCATGGCAAGACCTCAGAGCCAGCGGTCTGGCCACTGGGAAAGCCATAGGCTCACAGACATCCTCCAGGGCAGGTGGTCCTAATCCTTTTTGGGGTCCTGATCTCCTTTGAGATTTGAGTGAGAGCCGTGGACCCTCCCCAGAAAAATGCATCACACCCACGTCCACTAAGTACAATTCTGGAGGTTTGGGGACCCTTTTAAAGTCTGCATATGAATCCTCTGGTCTAGTGGGATCAATTATTTTCACAGATGAGGCCACAAACTCCGGGAAGGGTGAGCGACGTGCTCAGGGTCACACAGTCAACTGGGAGCAGAGTCAGGACTCAAATGGAGGCCCTGGCTCTCTCCCCTCCTGCACTGTAACAGTGTTGCCTTCAGCACTGGACAGAAAGTGGGGTCTCCAGGGAGGAGCCCCTAAGTCAGGGCCCCCAGAGAGTCTTTTTTAAGACTCATGTCTTCTGGTTTCTTTCTTAGACATGTATTTCTGCCAGGATAGCTCAGAGAGGGCAAATGATGGCATTGAAGTGCACAGACAGGAAATGAAAGGCTGCAGAGTCTGGGTGTAAATGCTTGACAAACGTAAAGTTTGGGGGAGAGAGAGAGAGAGAGAGAGAGAGAGAGAGAGAGAGGGAGAGAGAGAGAGAGAGGGAACACAATAGCAAGATCCTGATAAAGAGCTTGGGGCTGCATTGATTGATACTTGAGCCTGGGGGAACCCAGTAACAGTCACATCACATTAGGCCATGTCTTCTTCCCATCTCCCCTCTCCCTTGTACCCAGCTTGGGTCACTGGTGTTCTGTTGGTGGCCTATCCCACATGCTCACAGAGGTGGTTTCTTCTGGCTGCACAGCTTTTCTCTCCCACAGCGTCCACAGCCCACCCACCACAAGGCTCCACAGCTGCCTCCACAGTTTCTTTGAGCCCCCAGCTAACTTAGGGCTCCTGGTTCCTACCATTTCAGCACTTGGCTCTTCTCTTCCGGAGCACATGGTGCCATTTATGGTTCTGCATTTATCTGTTTCGGGTCCATGTCACACAGCGTTGTGAGCAGGGCCTGGGCCCGAGTGGCACACGGAGACTCTCCATGGTCACTTGCTAATTTAAATAAACGGTGGCATGTGCTGATTGGACTGGGCACCTGGAACAAACGCCTGCTGGCCAGTTCATTCCTGAAATCCTGGCCAGGCCTGCCTGTAGCAGGGAGGTTGCTTAAGCCTTTAGCTTTAGGCACGAAGGGAATGTGAGCAGGGGGCTGGTGGTGAAAGATGACCACCCCTCAGAGCAGGGCACCTGCCAAGGAGGCACAGAGGTGCTGAGGCACAAGTCAGGCTCTGGGTGTCCTTGAGTGGGTTCTGATGCTCCGGCCTTTTCTCTGGAGCCTGCCTCTTTGAGCTGTGAGGTCCCCAAACCCCAGGTGGCCGGTGTCAGAGGTGGATGTCCCCTCAGGGTTGCAGAACTGAGAACTGTTCCCTGTCCTGCTCCTGGGCTGCCTGCCTCCAGATAATGCAGCTACCTTGAGAGGGCAGCCTGTTATTCACACCAAGTATTTTTCCTTTCCTTCCATTTAGTTTGGGGTGGAGCATATTCTCTTTCCCCCCAAATTGACACCCACTACCCCATGACTGATGCTGTGTGCGATCCTCCCAAGGGCCAGGGAGCCCCATTAAATCTTCCTTCTGCTTCTTCTCAGCATTGGGCTGATGGGGTGGGAGGGGGAGGATTTATGTGGCTGAGCAGCACTGAAGTACAACCTGTTTTTCTTCTCCTGGACTTGCTGAGGAGCAGGGGTTGTGGGTGGAGAGAGCTGATAGACAGTTTCTCTTCCCCGTTCCAGCTCCCCAGCAGCTGGGGGTGGAGTGGCAAGAGGCCAGGTAAGGTCACCTCCGTAGGTGGGAGCCCTTGTTTCCTCTGAAACATACTGCAGCAGAGTGGCCTCCTTCTTTCCCCGACCGCAGATGAAATGATCAGTGTGAGAATTTGTGTGTCCCGATACGATGCAGATACTTAATTTTCTTGCACCAATCACCTTGGCAGGGGACGAGAAATAAGCTGCTCCAGGATGTTTGGGCAGCTGAACAAAACTGATGGGTGCTGATGGGGCGGGTGCAATGCTGGAGCTGGATGGCTTGCCCATCATTCTCATTCTCTCCAGTTAATCATGAGGTGGCTCTCAGCAGAGTCTGAAGCCTCAGTGGATGTAAGAGGTCCTCAAGGCCAGAGTGACTAGTCTTTGGGCGTCACAACAGGGCCTGCAGCCTCCCTCCCTGCCTTACTCAACGGGTGACTCTGCCTGTGATCACTGTCTCATGGCTTTAGCACTTTGTCTCTGTCATAGCTTCCCGAACCTCCCAAGGCCAGAGCATCAAAAGACAGTCACCATTCTGCAAACAGTGTTTCTGCTCCCAGGCGAGTGGCAGGGTGTGTGGGACACCAGGAAAATGCCTGAGTGGAAACAGTTGGTTCTTCGTATAGCATCTAGTACTGGGCCTGCATCACAGCAGGGCTCTCCACATTCTTGTCGAATGAATGAATGAATGCTGGGGATTCCTAAGGGTGTGGGAAGCAATATGGAGGCAGCTCCGCACACAGCCTCTGGCGTGTGCTGTCCAGCTGGGAACACTGGCTCTGCCACTTGCTACCTGTGCAAGCTTGGGCATGCGGCTTGATCTCTCTGTTCCTGTTTCCTCATCCATACAAGCGGGATGATAATAATAATGAAGAGCTGTTCTGTGCAAAGCAGTTAAAATACTGCCTGGCACATAGTAGGTACCATAGGCGTGTTTGCTATTATTAAGACTAGAAAAATAGTTATTCCAAGGAATTGAATGCTACTTTTAACCAGAAGCTGTGGATGTCCTTAGATTGTAGGCATTTACCCTCTCCCCCCACGAGCCCCTCCCGCACACACGGACCCATCTATTGCAGTAGTTGGCAAGCTTTTTCCGTAAAGGGCCAGCTAGTAGATATTTTAGACTTCACACTTTACACAGTTCCTGTCACAACCACTCAGCTCAGCTGCTGCAGCATGGAAACAGCCATAGACAATGTGTAAATGAGTGAGCAGGGCTGGGCTCTAAGAAAACGTTATTTACTGAAACAGGAGGCTGGCTGGAGTTGCCAAGCCTGACCCATTGGGACTCTACCATTTTATTAGACTGCTCAAATCCTACCTCTTCTAGGAAACCTGCTGTGAGAGTTCACTTTCCTCTCCCCAGACTTCCAAAAGACTGCTTTTGGAGCGGGCTTAGTGTTTGGAAAGAATGGGCGGGAATCCTGGATTTAAACTCAGCACTACCACACAACTTTGAGCAAGCACTTCATGTCTCCAGAACGTTAGTTTACTCATCTGCAAAACCAGTATAAAATGTTTCACCTTACTTAGCCGACAGGCTAGTGTGAAGATCAGACAGACCAACGCACTACACAACAAGGGAGTCTGTGTGATGCCTCTGCTGTCCAGGGCAGCGCTGGGCATTCAGCACGTGCTGACTGCATTCAGTCCCAGGGGTGGTATTCAGGACAGATGCTATAGCAGACATCTTGCTGTGTGTCAGTATGTGTACTGATCTTCTTGACCAGGAGGAGATCTCAGGGAACACAGGCCCAGGAAAGAGAGGACAGAATCTACAGAATGCTTGTCAACTTGAGGGGTAGTTGTGCAGTGGGTCTGAATTGCATGACAACACTGATGTTTTCAAAGGGCTATTCTGTGAGAAACCTGTATTAATTTTTTGGGGCTGAGGCAACACATCACCACAGACTTGTTGACAATAGGTCACAGAAAGAGCCACTTCTCTAATCTCCTTCCATTCTTGGAAAGTGGACCTCACAATGCACCCCCTGCCCAGACTGGCACCATGATTGTCCAAGGAGACAGGTGAGCCCACAGATGCTGCCACAAGGTGACTGACCCATGTCCTAGGGCTTCCCTGGGTTTCAGCGTAGCATCCACTGACCCTGAGCTCAGGGACCCAGGGGAGTCGTCAGAGTTAGAGTGCGACTTAAGATCCAGTCCCTGACCAGCTCCCTCACAGTGCTAGGCAGGGCCACCTGGCAGGGGCTGAGTCAGAGCTGACTCAGCACCCAAGCTCCTGTACCCAGACTTGCTCCCCTCCATTATGTCGCCAGGCCTCCAAAAGGTGGTCTGTCCTTGAAGACGGTTTTCACCAATGGAGAGAGTTTGAGCTTGCTATTACTTAGAACATCCTTTTTAATTTAAAAATAGCAAAGTTACGCTGCTGTTTCGGCTCAGTGGTTAGAGTGTAGGCCTGTGGACTGAAGGGTCCTGCATTCGATTCCAGTCAAAGCATATGCCCAGGTGGCAGGCTTGATTCCCAGTAGGGGGCATGCAGGAGGTAGCCGATCAGATTCTCTCTTATCACTGATATTCCAATCTCTCTCTCCCTCTCCTTTCCTCACTGAAATCAATAAAAATAAAAATAGCAAAGTTGAGCCCTTCCCAGTTTGGCTCAGTGAATAGAGCATCAGCCTGCGGATCAAAGGGTTTGATTCCGATCAAGGGTACATACCTCGGTTGTAGGCTCCTTTATGGCCCAGAGCCCTGGTCAGGGCTCATGCAACAGGCAACCAATCAATGTGTTTCTCTCACACTGATGTTTCTCTCTCTGTCTTTCCCTCTCACTTCCAATCTCTCTAAAAAATCAATGGGAAAATACCCTCAGGTGAGGATTAACAATAACAACAAAAAATAATAAAAAATAGCAAAGTTGCTGAGTGGATCAGAAAAATCAATGGATCCATTTAAGCCTCAAATAAAAACAATTCAGGCAAAATCACAAACATTTAGAGAAACTTGCTCTCCCTGCCCCACTAAGTAGAAGTGCAGCTGAGGGCCAGAGTTGAGATGGAAGAAAGAAAAACAAAGGAAGATGTTAGCGAATGACCTTTATTTCAGGAGGAAGTGGAGTGAGGAGTTTAAACAGTGGGGAAGGTGAGAAAAGCTATGGAGGGAGTGCAAAGGGGACTTTCTGAGGACAAGTAAAAGGACTAACGGAAGCTGGGAAACCTCTTCTGCCTACTCATTCATGGTGGGCACTTGGGACACAGTGGTGAGGGAAAGAATGAGGCACCTTCTGGACGTCAGCTCATTCACAAAGGCTGGAATTTATGAATGAACCCGACTTTGCCTAGTACTGTCATAAGCTCCATGCTCTAATATTTTGGGCTCTTTGGGCTGTCTTTCTCCTGAAATTCTCCTCTCTGCCATCTCAGTCTGACGACATCCTAACCATCCTTTCAATCACTTCCTCACTCATCAATATGTAATGAGCACTCGGATTGTGCCAGGAGCTGGAGGTCAGACTATGAGCAAGACAAACAGATTTCTTGCCCTCCCTGAGCTCATGGTTGGGAGGAGGTGGAGGTCAAGAGGAAAGTAGAGATCAATTACTAGTTCACTCCATAGGTAACTATTGCAAGACAATCAGAGAGCTGCTATGGAGCCGGAGTGCAGGCTGTTCGGAGCACATGATGGGATCCAGCCTAGTCAGGGCAGCCAGAAAGGGCTTTCTTCAGGAAGTGACATTTGGGTGGAGCTCTGGGGGCTGAGTATGAATTAATGAGGAGGGGACGGAGGGCATGGCAGGAAGAGCCGCCAGAATGGGTGCAGACTCTGAGGGGGGATGGCTTCTTTGAGGACATGAAAGGCAGATGAGAAGAGTGGGACCCAGTGGGGCGCAAGGAAGCCGTGGAGGTGTAGGAGGGGGTATACTGACAAGACTAGAGTCTTTCCTTGAGGCTATTTACTTCAGAGAAAGAGAAAGGAGGGAGAGAATCAAGGTGATAAACATGAATCCCAGGTGAAGGTCAGAGACAGATAAGGTATAATGGGGCAGGCATGTGAAGGCAATAGGGAGTGGTGGGGACTGTGGAAAACTAAAGAATATATATACTGTACCAAAGGTATTTAAATTTAAGGTATGTTAAAACTTGTTGCTGCTCAAACAAAGAAAAATCTAAGGGTCAACACAGGTTGGGGTACTTGATTGTCAGGGAACAAATTGCCTAGAAACAAAATATTTGGAGGAGGGAGCTGGGAACTGCTTGACCATAGAACCAGAAAAAGAGCAAAGGAGCCTCGGGTCTTGTTTCCTCGTTGGGGCTGTCAGACAGTCTGCTCTCCACTGTGCCCCTTGTGGCCCCCTCCAGCTTGAGTATTGGGGCTCACCTGTCCCTAGAGTCACCCTTTTCTCTCCAAAAGCAGAGTCAAGGGCAGGATGGTAACTGCTGACTTACCTGAATGGTGAGATGGGACAGGACTCTGAGCAGCTGTATGTACGTCAGGGAAGGCCTGTCCACTGACTTCCAGCACTGCTAGGTTCCCCTGAGCTCAGCGAGACTGACAGGCTCCCATGACACGAAGATCTGAAGGTGGAGCTGGGGAAATAATGAGAAAACAGGCTCAGCAAGACATTGAAACAGATGCATAAACTGAGAAAATAAGATCAGAGAACTGATCTGCTCATTGATTATTTTAGCGATAATTTCCTAGCATAATTTTGGGTCATTTGCATTCCACAATCAGCTCTTTCAAAACTTGAAGGTAAGGGAGCATATCTGGGGACCTCCTCCATTTTCCCTTTTGACAAAACACATGGCTGGCTTATTATAAAAACAGTCACATATTGGATCAAAAAGCCATTGTTGCTTTTTCTCCTCTTTGCTCTAATTTGAACATCCTCACGTGAACAGAGGGGTTTTCTGCACCTGCCTTCTGCTGGGCTGTGCCAGGGAGGGTGCTCAGCCTTCGCGTGTTTGCTTGCCCTCAGCACTGATGGAAAATGAAAATCATCTTGCCAGCTCTTTGTAGGCAAACCTCTTTACTCGGCAGGAGAAAGAGTTTTCTTCTGTGTTATAAAGAAACATTTTTAAAGGCCATTTCAGTACATAAACATTTTGCTTGCCACACACATGCATGGAATTAGTTGTTTTTACCACCCCAAAACAGAAAGTGGAGATATTCCTTGATGGGAACTCAGCTGTCAGAGCCAGAATTTTTCAATGGCAGATTCATGAACAGTAAGTCCACAAACACAGTGAAAATGTGTGCCTTCTCGATGGTCCCCTGTACATTTCACTCTAAGGCCAGACCAGCACGTGGTTTATGTTCATGTACCTACTCTTTTCCTCTCAGTCCACAGGACTCCAGTAAGGCTGACTTTGCCTTGAGTCCCAGAAAAGGGTGGGACAACCAGAGAATCACAGTTTCTGGTTGGTTCAGGGATGGTCACCTGACCAAAGACTGGCCAATCAGAGTTGGTTTGGGCCTTTGGTTCAACTACTAGGGAAGAAGGTTCTCTCTCTTTTCTGTGGTACAAAAGCCTGAGAGGCCATGAGGCTTGGACCGTCATGGCCATTTTGTCCCCACAAGGGAAGATGGATGAAAATGGAGCCAATACAGGAGTCCTCCCTTATCCCTTTTCCTTTCCACAGTTTCAGTTTTCCATGGTCAACTGTGGTCTGAAAATATTAAATGGAAGATTTCAGAAATAAACAGTTCATAAGTTTTAAATTGCATGCTATTCTGAGTAGTCAGATGAAATCCCAGCCTTCCCACTCCATCCTACTCGGGATGTGAATCATCGCTTTGTCCAGAGTATCCTGGCTGTATACCCTACCTGCCTCTCAGTCACTTAGTAGCTATCCCAATTATCAGACTGTTTATCAGAGAGGGGAGGGGGGAGTAGGGAGAGGGAGAAGGAAAGGGAGAGGGAGAGGGAGAGAGGGAGAGAGGGAGACTATATTCACATAACTTTCATTACAGTATCTAATATAATAAAAGAGAAACATGCAAATTGACCGTTACCACCAGCCAATCAGAGCAGCTGTATGCAAATTAACCTGGCCAACAGCCATGGAGCTAGAGCAAACCAAAGGCTTCTGTTGCAACTGCCTGCCTAGGCTGGCTGAGCCTCTGCTCACAGCCACGCCCACCAGCCAATCAGAGCGGCTGTATGCAAATTAACCCAGCCAAGATGGAGGCTGGCAGGGCGGCTCTGCACTGGGAGCCTCCACGGCCAGCTGGCATAGCTGTGCCAGGTG
>PVJC01005256.1:0-59823 GCA_004026665.1 Murina feae
TCTAGTGGACAACTGGCTTAAGCCCTAATTCTCTTTTAGGTGGTTGTGTTTGTCTAGACAGGACCAGGCAGAGATAGCGTCATTCCCATCGCGCCTGACTTGACTTGGCCTTGGATGATATCACAGATAGGGTTGGACCCTTTCATGGTAGATTACATCAATTTAACCATTATTTCCAGATTTTATCTTTTTGTTTGAATAGTTTAGGTCCAAAGACAACATTTTACAGACTTGTGCCCCTTCTAAACAAATGTTTCTGTCATCTGGACCTATTCTGATGTCATTCCCACAGATAATGGATTTTACTGAGTCATCCTTGGTGTGGTCTGTCTTTGCTTGATCCTCACTGGAATATGTTTGATAGGGCTGGGGCCACCAGTGAAATCCATTATTCGCAGCCACTGATTTTTATCTGTGCAGAGCGACTCAGAATAGACTGGCATGAAGCTGTTTACAGGGCCTCTGCACCATCATGCGGGGCAGCACAGGCTTCGACTGCATTGGGGTGGTGACTGCACAGGGCAAGGGGTGTTTTTGGCATTAGTTTGATCCTTATTACATGGTGAGCTTCAGCAGGATTTGAGTAGGTCGAAATCTCCAAAGTAACATCCGTGGAAGTCAATAGCTTGTTGATAAAGCAGTTTTGCCTGGTCCTTCCCACCAACCAGATCTCTGAAGAAAACCCAGGGGTACAGGCCAGGTGAGGCCATGCTGCCTGGGTTCCTGGTGAAAGGCTGCCAACTCTTCATTCTCAAGATTGTGTCTGTTCCCCACTTCTTCTTTGGCAACAGAGAATAACTCTCTCGGGTCAACAAGCTGCAGCAGTTTGGAAGGTCAAATTTTAATATATTTAAAGCTAGAAGAGCCAATTTAGACAATTTAAGCAAAAGAGTATTATCTTTGAGTATAGACTATCTGTCCAAGAAGACTCAGATTCTGTGTGTGGTTATGCTATTTTGTTTTGGCTGGCTGACTTACAGGTGCTGTTTTTGTTTTGTTTTTTGCCTCTTTCCAAAGTACAAATATTGACACATATGAATTCAATGAAATGATTAGGAAGAAGGGTTGGGTGGGATGATAGCAAGCAGACTCTGAGATTCTGTAAAGAACCCCTTGCTTTGGAAGAACCTGGGCACGATTTGATGTCTTTTGATGGTGAGTGAAACATCCTGGGCAGCCAAACAGGACTCTCCACTCCTGTCCTGCTCCGCGCCTCTCCTCTCCTTTGAGAGCTGAGGGCTATGCCAATGCCACCTCAGCACCAAGTGTCACCCGTGTGCCGCATCCTGCCAGCAGTGCTTTCTGGTTCTCACGAGGACTTCTCTGTGGTGCCTCCTCTCTCGAAGCTGGGTGGGACTTACGTGTGTACCCCACCCCTCAGGACCCAGAAGACATGCCAGGATGTCCTCACCCCCATTCAGCACATCTCAGTTCTCAATAAAAACCTGAGCTCAGAAGAGAGGCAGCCCTCTGCAAACCAGCAGACTACATACTTGAGACAGGAACTAAGAAAGCTGTGTTCTCTCTCCAAATCTGCTCTGGATGTGGGCTCTCTGCTTTCAGAGTGCTGATTATTTGTTAAATTGTGTGGCTTATTACATAAAGCAATCATTTATTCTCACTCCAACCCTCTAGCCTAATTCAAGGACATTGAGTTGCAGGTTCTGAGGTTAGAGAAGGCACCTGGAACCTCACTGGCCTCAGCTTCCTATTTCCCCATGAAAAGTCTTCTGATAGTCACTCTCTCAGAGCTCTCTATGGGAAAATGTTGAGATCTGCCAGGGGCTGGTCAGTCAGGTGTGGACCTGTCCTCCCGCCTCTCTGTGTATTCTGACCTGCTCTTTCAAGCACTAGCGTGCAAGCCTATGATTTTCCAAGTACTGGCCACAGCTGGGAGGGTCAGTGTGGCTAATTCTGGGGTTTGGCATGAAGAAGCTCACGGTTCCTGCGGACTGAGCTGCCTCCTCCAGCCTGGTCTTTCTCAGTCATGAAGCTGATATTTTTATCTATGTCTGCCTTATTCTTTTGCCTTATCATTCAGTTGGTTTAGAACTCAGGTGGAGGGAAACAGAAGTTGCTTTGTTGTACCTCTACCACTGTGCTTAATTGGCAAAGACTGTTATTAAAACAATCCTACTCTCAGGAAACTCAGAGTAGTGGGGGCAGGTGGGAGAGAGGTATAGAAGCAAAATACTGTAAATTAGTGTAACGGGGGCCAGGGTAGGGTGGAACTCAAGAGCTCCAGTTCTGGAGTCATTTAACTTTACCTGTGTTCCAGATGTACACTTACCAGATGAGTGACCCTGAGGAAGTTACTTTACTTCAATGTCTCAGTTTTCCCATCTGTAAAATGGAGATAATAATAACTATCCACAGGGTTGTTGTAAAGTTCCAATGAGATGGTATATGTAAACTAATTAGCACAGTGCCGAATACATAGAAAATATGCTTTTGGGCCATAGTTATTAGAAGTGCGATGTATCTGCTATGGCATCCCAGCAAGACACCTGATTCTTCATGTGAGGACTATTATCCACAAAGAGGTAAAAAATGTGGAGTGAGGATAAGCAAAGCAAACCCACACTGTACCTAATATATGTTCTGGTTGTATCACACTCTAGGTTCTAATTTGCTTTCATTAGTAACAGTTTGTACTAATTAAGTGATAGTTATTGTTCAGACTGGTGTTGGGCAACAGACGGAGAGAAGGGCAATCATTGAGTACATATGGCACTAATCTATATTTGTTTATTAAAGCAGCTATTTTCCAAGTGCCAGAGAAGAAAAGAGAAGAGGAAAGAAGAGAAGGAAAAACATGATTCAGTTCCTTCCCCCAGATATGGCTATGATATATATATATATATATATATATATATATATATATATATAGCAATAAAAGAGTAACATGCAAATTGACCGTTACCACCAACCAATCAGAGCGGCTGTATGCAAATTAACCCAGCCAAGATGGAGGCTGGCAGGGCGGCTCTGCACTGGGAGGCTCCACAGCCAGCATAGCTGTGCCAGGTGTGTCGGCTCAGTGGGGGGGGTCCAGCCTGGGGCCTCCTCGGGGCATCCAGGAGCAGCCATCCTGGGTCCACTGCCTGGCTCTGCCCCCCAGGAGCCTCCTTGGGGCATCCAGGAGCAGCTGTCCTGGGTCCGCTGCCTGGTTCCACCCCCTGGGGGCCTCCCCGGGGCATGCGGGAGTGTCTGCTGCACAGTGCGGAGAAACCGAAGCCAGTTCACTGCCCGGCTCCACCCCAGGTGTGTTTGCTCAGCAGCAGGGCCCCACCGAGGGATCCTGCACCAGCGGTCCGCCCCTGGCTTGCCACCCAGCTCTTTGCCAGGTGTGTCCCCTCAGCGGTGAGGGCCCACCAGACGTGTGCGATCGTGGGCTCTCTGGTGGGAAACGTCCAGGCCTGCACTCACCAACCCTCCCACCCCCCAGTGCATGAACCCTGAAGGGGCTGTGGACAGCCTGAAAATGGCCCTCAGCCTCTCACCCAGGCTGGCCAGGCATGCCAGCAGGTGGACATCCCCCCCGAGGTGTCCCAGACTGCAAGAGGGCACAGGCTGGGCTGAGAGACCCCCACCCTCCGAGTGCACAAATTTTTGTGCCCTGAGCCCCTAGTGTGTGTGTGTGTATATATATATATATATATATATATATATATATATATATCTTAACTAATAAAAGCATAATATTAAAATTAACCATTTCTTCGGGATGGCCTAAGCCATGCCCACCAGCCAATCAGAGTGACTGTATGCAAATTAGCCTAGCCAAGATTGCGGAGGCCACAGCCCTGGTGTGCGGCTTCTCTGGAGCTGCTGCCTCCGTCATCTTGGGAGCCTCCATCCTGGGAAGGCATCAAGGGTGCGGGACCAGCCCGCTGGACCCTGCAGCCCCCTCCTGGGAGGCCGATGGGGTGGCCAGCACTACCTGATGGGCCTCCCAGGCGGAGGAGCCTTGCGGGGGGCAGGGAACCAGCCGGCGGGACCCCGTGGCCCCCTCCTGGGAGGCCGATGGGATGGCCAGGGCCACCCGATCGGCCTCCTAGGTGAAGAAGCCTTGCGGGAGGGCAGGGAACCCCCGCAGCCCCCTCCTGGGAGGCCGATGGGGTGGCCAGGGCCACCCGTTGGACCTCCCAGGCGGAGAAGCCTTGCTGGGCGGAGGGCGGGGAACCCCTGTGGCCCCCTCCTGGGAGGCCCATGGGGTAGCCAGCGCCACCCGATCAGCCTCCCAGGTGGAGAAGCCTTGCGGGGGGGGAGGGGGGAACCAGCCTGTGGGACCCCGCGGCCTCCTCCTGGGAGGCCAATAAGGTGGCCAGCGTCAACCAATGGGATTTCCAGGCGGAGAAGCCTAGGGGGTGGGAGGACGGGACCAGCCGGGGGACCCCACAGCGCCCTCCTGGGAAGCCTATGGGGTGGCCAGTGCCACCCCATCGCTTCCCAAGTGGATGGCCAGGAGGGTCAGTGGGAGCTATGGCCAGGCTGAAAACTGCCCTTAGCCCCTCACCCAGGCTTGCCACACCTCCTGGGGTGAGGGTCTCCACTGGGGAGCTTGACCAGCCTGCAAACAGACATTGGCCCCTCACCCAGGCTGGCCAGGCTTACCAGCAGGTGGACATCCCCAGAGGGGTCCCAAACTGTGAGAGGGCACAGGCCGGGCTGAGGAAACACCCCCTCCACCACCCCAGTGCACAAATTTTTGTGCACCAGGCCCCTAGTGTGTGTGTGTGTGTGTGTGTGTGTATTTATTTTATTGATTTTTTACAGAGAGGAAGGGAAAGTGATAGAGAATTAGAAACATCAATGAGAGAGAAACATCAATCAGCTGCCTCCTGCACACTCCCTACTGGGGATGCCCGCAACCAAGGTACATGCCCTTGACTGGAATCAAACCTGGGACCCCTGAGTCCGCAGGCCGACGCTCTATGCACTGAGCCAAACCAGTTAGGGCGGCTATGTTATATTTTATATTAGTATCATCAAATAGTGAAATTAATTTATGAGTCATAGTATAATAATTCAAAACTGATATCAGGAAGTCACATTTCAGATTAGGAAGGACAGAATACAGGTAGAAAGGAGTATGTATAAGAGAGGGGGGGAAAACCTCATTAAAAAAACAAAAGGAATAGAGAACTCTATAACTATTTCCTTTATTTTTCCACATCTATGCAAAATCTTACACTCTCATCATAGAATTACAAAGTTCACAGATACACTTTTTCATGGTCCATGTCATCTCCAGGAGAGACTTAGTCTTATGAGATGACTTTTTTCATATTCAGGTCTTGCTCTTATTTCAATGTTCTTACTTCCATGACTTGTGGGAAGAAGGAGGTCTTGGTATTAATCCCAGCATCCAATCATCTGCCTATGACCCCACCTTGACCACCCTCCCCTGCTTCTCTATTCCAGCCTCCTCCTTGCTCTTTAGCCATGACCAGCACACCTGTTCCTCTGTGTGCGAGGTTCCTTCTGCCTTCATACTTCTCATCCCTTCACTTCTTTCTGCCAATGTCATCTTATTGGAGAAGCTTTCTCTAGCAACTTTATCTAAAATGGGACTCTCATCTTTCCCAGTACACCCCTTCCTTTTTCCCTTGACGTGTTATCCTCCAAAACAGTAATTACCCTCTGACATAGTCTACATTTACACCTTTACTTGCTTATTGTCCTCTCTTCTGTTTAAGGTTGAGTTCCCTAGAAGCAGAAGCTGAAATGATTCAAATGCACATTGAGGGGATGCTCTTTAGAGAAACCCTTTACGAAAGGGAGTGAAGCAGAATACCATGGGGGAAGCAACTGGGCAAAGATATGGTTTTAGAGAAAGGATAGCCTTAGCAAAGAATTTTCTGGTCCATAAATTGCACCTGCAGACAAAGGGCTGGCCCTTGTACCCTATCTTTGGCTGTGGACGGGGGAGAGGGCATTGTAACTTCCTGAGGATGGTTCTCTTGGGGATGGCGTCAGCTGGGAGTGAGGAGCCAGTACAACACAGAAACTGGGAGAAGATGTGGTGTTGGGGTAAAACGGTACAGGCAACTGAATGACATCTTGCATGCTTCCACTACAATATAATCTCCGTGAGATCTGGGACTTGATCTTATTTCAGTGATCTTATTTTGTTTCATGCTGTATCTTTAGCACACAGAAGAGACCTGGTACATAGTAGGTTTTCAGTAAATATTTATTGAATGAATGGATGAACTTACTGAACTGTCACATACTAGGTCCAGGTATACAATAGTGAATGAGTTATTTTCCTGCCCTCATAGAACTTTGGTCTAATAGGAACACAGGTATAGTCAATTGAAACACAATGCTGTTACAGTAAAGGCAGAGGGGACTAAGATCACACAACGGGGACAGTTAAAATCCAGAGTTTAGGAGAGGCAGGTATTACAAACCTTGTGGTATAGTCAAGAGCTGTGTTTTCCAGGGTAATTATTCACAGCAATGGAGTGCTCATTGATAAAGTTCGGGAAATACCTGCAAGATTATAGCATTACTCGAAGTTTCCAATCCAGTGGTGTTTCACCTTACTTTGTGTCTCAGATATAAAGGAGAACAACCTGAGCCAGGACCTTTCCCATCTGTCCCTAGGGTCAGTTTTCTCACCTACAAACTGAGGGTTGAATTGTGAGTTCCTTTGTGAAATGACCTTCCTCAAGCCTATTAAGGGTCATGGGCACTGGACTTTGCCCATTCTGTGATAGGAAGCCAGGCACTGCCAGGCAGTCTTTTAAGTGCCACCAACCAACATTATGCCCTGGGATTGAGGAAGTCCCCTGGATATTTGGTAATTGGCTTTTTTTTTTCTTGAAAGGTATGAGCATGGTATTTAGGTTCAATGCTCAGTAGGCAGATCTCTTTTTAAAAAGAAAGCTCACATGCCTGGAAGAAGGCAGCTATCATAGTAATACCTTGGCCTCCGTTGGTGCTCTGTAAACCTGGGCAATGGGTCTGATTTACCTGATGGATTCTACACTGAATGCACACAAGCTACCTTCCCAGGTTTTTTTAATTTGTTTTTTTGTTGTGTGTAAGGTTCTACATATTTGGGAGGATGGTGTGTGTGTGTGTGTGTGTGTGTGTGTGTATATTGGTGTATGAGTTTTCTTATAGTTGAGAAAAAGGGCGTAGAAGTCGGCTTGGATATTGTCTTCAGTTATAACATGACTTTCAATGTTTGAGTCATGTGCCTTAAGATTCTTTTATAATTCACTTTGGAAAATGGAGAAAAATAGGTTTTGGTGAAATATGAAAAGGCCACTGAAATGTCACAAAATAGTTATGTAACTGGATTATATAATGCCTGAGGGTGGGCACTGGATAGGAGACATTGTTCAGAAATGTTGGGTAATATGAAGACAGCAATGTTCTCGTCCATTATCATATTTGTTGCTAACTTTTGGCAGAGCTATTTGTAGAGTTGTTAGCCTCCCCATGCTGGGCAGTGAATCTGAGCACAGGGTTGGGTCTCTGGCTCTGAATATCTCACCTCTGCCCCATTATTGCCTGCTTTCCCACCCCTGAGTGGGCACTCCTGATTGGCTGCTCTCTTACACACCCCTTGGAGCAATAGCCTGTTTAATGGGGTCCACCTGCTAATTAATTGTTCCGGCTTTGTGCTTGATTAGGAGCTTTAACTGAACGGTTATGTCAGAAAATTAGGTGGCTTTATTTACCAGATACCAATTTTTTGCAAGATGATACTTCCCCGAATGCCAGTTGGTTATTAGATATGTTTTACATAAGTTCATTGAATGTTGGAATATTTGTGAAAATAAAGGATGGATGCATAGTGCCATGGTTCATTCGTCGAATGCCACCCTACATTATGATAACATGGTGTAATGAGAGGAACCCTGGCCCAGGAAGCAGGAGAGATTGGTCCTTGGTCCTGTTTGATTGTGACCTTTGACAAGTTGCTTGACCTCTCTTGACCTCAGTTTCTCCATAGGAGTAGATAAACTTTAAGGATTGTTTTAATTCTGTGGAGAGTAGTTCCAGGTCAGTGTAGCTGGAAAGTTTACAAAATCAGCAAGGAAGTGTGTTTTCATTTAAGTATCTTAATCTCCTTGAACTTTGGGTCAAATTTGGACTTGTGAAGAATGAAACCAAGCAGTGAAGGCTCCAGCCTATTGGACACGCTAACTTAATTTTGATCAAATGTGTTTTTAATGAAATAGATGACTACAATAATAATATGCTTGAGTGGAGGGTGTTGGCTCGGGACAAAGGGACTGTTTTTATAGCTCTCCCAGTTCTGGTACGGGAAAACTGATCTTTTCATCAGAACTGGGGCATGTCCTCCCTTGGGAAGGCCTATGCTGTGGAAGCCAATGCATATATTGCCCTGGGGCTTAAAGGAAATCTATGCTGGAGACAATCAGAAATGTTCTCGTATTTCTTTTGTTTATAAGCACACACAAGGCTTCACCAACAAATTTGGAAAGTTGCCATATTTGAATTGTTTTCTTTCAGGGGGAGAGGGGTATACTAGTACAATATTGGAGAGGGGCAGAAAGACTTTTCTAGGAAATATTTGGGGTTTTCTTGGCAGGAAGAACCCACTTTTGAGGCACAACTGCCATCATATGTCACTTAAATGATGAGCCATATATAGAAGCTCCGTCCTGTTGCCGATAGGCAAGCCTGTGAAGTGATGGCCAGTTTCACTATCTCATTATAGCTAGAGACACTGTAGGGTTCTTTGCTGTTGCTTACACTAAGCAGAATAGAATAAACAGGAAAGTGGCAAATTGTGATCAAATAGGATTGTCAATTTTTGCTTTTTGGAGTCATTAACGGAAAGTCCTATAGGGTCTCACTGATTAGAGTGCATTGGTTCTTTGGGTTATTTCATCAGTGCTAGATCAGAATTACCTTCACACCTTCTGTGCCCTTCCAATGTGCCAGACGCTCCAGTTGGAGGGGGCAATGCTAGGCTGACCTGCAGGTAGAGAAAGGATCCCCAATCAAAGGGACATTTCCAGGCAAGGGCTTAAACTAGACAAAGACATTGCATACAATTGCAGATTTCCCCCCAATGTGATAAAAAGAATTAACATTACCTTTAAATATTGTAGTTAATTTAATGGTGTAAATCGAGCCTAACCTCGGTCTAGCCCTTGTTTTGGACATGATTACTACAATAAGAGATGACATAGGCAAGCCGAGGGTTAAAGCACTACCAGGGCGGGAGCAATAGTCCTCTCTCTTCCTAAGGAGGAAAAGACTCAGGCATGGGTTTTTACTTCCCTCCTTGACTTTTTAGATATCACCAGAAATTTAACGTGATATGTCCTTTGTATCAATCACCAAATGAGGGCGTTTCACTTTGAGGAAATCCTATACACTAAAAAAGGAATTAGCAGTTAGGAGGGTAAAATCCATACCACTAGCAAAGTTTCATTACTTCACAAAAGGCCCTTTTAAAAAATATATATATATTTTATTGATTTTTTACAGAGATGAAGGGAGAAGGATAGAGAGTTAGAAACATCAGTGAGGGAGAAACATCAATCAGCTGCTCCCTGCACACCCCCTACTGGGGATGTGCCTGCAACCAAGGTACATGCCCTTGACCGGAATTGAACCTGGGACCCTTGAGTCCACAGACAGACGCTCCATCCACTGAGCCAAACCGGTCAGGGCCACAAAAGTCTCTTTTAGTGAGCCACCCCCGAGCTTTAAAAAGAACACGCTAAGTGAGGAATGTAAGCCTGTTTCCTGAGTAATGACTTCAGGTAAATTGACACAAACACAGCTGAATGTTCTTTAAGCCCAGCAGGACCCAGGAGTAATCAACTAATTTATAATTATAATCCCTGGCATCAAACATTTTACAATTTTGGATGCAAAATTGTACTTTAGTGCTCAGAAGAGGTGTGCTGTGTTTTTGATTTTTTCTTGACCACCTCTGTGCCTCTAAACAGAAGGCTTTTTTTTTTTTTTATAGCTAACACCTTTTTTACTCATGAGAAAAACATTTTCAAATCTTTATTTTTTTGTTTAACTTTGTTTTCACCAGAAAATAAGGGGGCCGTGTATGGTGTGTTCGTGGAGACCAAATTTGACTAATCGGGTTTAACTGTGGGTTGAGTGTTCTAAGGACGTGTTTGGGAACTGAACTTGCAAACAGAAGTCCAGTGTTCAGAGTCCCCGGAGAAATAATGACAGGTCCTGCTCACTGAACGTTTTGTACTTGGGGGCGAGCCGCATGTGGTAGCAGAGGGGAGCTCAGAGACCAAGTGTGTGGACAAGTAATTCTGATGTTTTGACCAACCTGACTGGTAGGTATTTTTTAAAAAACAATGATATATGCAAGTTGTTATTTGAACAACCGATGAAATCATATAATAAATATATTTGTGGGTGACCGGCGTTGGCAGCTAAAAAGGAATGCAGGGCTGTTTTTAAAACTGCCTTGCAGACTGTTGGACTCCTCCTGAATGCTGCTTGCAGGCCGCTCACAGCACAGCTCCCACCGAATTGAAGTTCTTTTCATCTCTGAGCTCGTGACCTCGGAGCATTTTTTTAAAGTTGTGTTAGAACCTTCTAATTTGAATACACAGGCAAGTGAGAACAAAAGTGGAAGTGTCTCTGGCTCAAAAGAGAGAAGGCATAGCTTAGAAAGCCTTAAGACATTTTTTTTATAGGAAATTTTTATTTTTTATTTTTCTACTGCACATCTATGTCACCTCCCACCTGAAATGATCAGGGAGGAGTTTAAAGAAGCAAGATCATGTTTTATAACAAACATTCTAATTTCTGTGTGGTGTATGCCCAGGAAGCAGGCAGAGCCCAGCATGGCCCTTGGGTTGGGTCTCCTCTGCCCACTGTTTGCCCCATCACTTCCTTTCTACATCTTCCTTTAGTCATTAGCATGCCAATATGTCATATTTAAGTGCACTCAGAATGTCCTTCCCTTTTATTCCCATAAATATACTGACCATATGCTCTCAGGAAATTGCCCAATTGGTGGTGAGCACTTACACAACTGTACGTACACCTGTAACCATGGGCATCTGCTTCTCATCTCCAGCAGCCAGATTTACCTATTCAACAGACCACCTCTGTTTCTATTTCTTCATTCATATGTTTCTATTTTTTCATTCATATTAAACAGGCAAAGGCAGTATTTCCCTTCCTAGGCGACCTTAATTGAATAATTGGTTTTTCATTTTCATTCTTTTTTTAAAAAATATATTTTACTGATTTTTTTTTTTACAGAGAGGAAGGGAGAGGGATAGAGAGAAACATCGATCAACTGGCTCTTGCATACCTTCCCCACTCACCCACCCCCCACCCCCAGGGACGTGCCCTCAACCAAGATACATGCCCTTGACTGGAATCAAACCTGGGACCCTTCAGTCTGCAGGCCGGTGCTCTATCCACTGAGCCAAACTGGTTCGGGCATCATTTTCATTCTTTTTTAAAAAAATATATTTTATTGATTTTTTTACAGAGAGGAAGGGAGAAGGATAGGGTTAGAAACATTGATGTGAGATCGATCAGCTGCCTCCTGCACACCCCCTACTGGGGATGTGCCCACAACCAAGGTACACGCCCTTGACTGTAATCAAACCTTGGACCCTTCAGTTTTCAGGCTAACACTCTATTCACTGAGCCAAACCGGTTGGGGCTCATTTTCATTCTTGCTAAAAATAGGTTATAAGTGTTTTTTAGAATAGGAAACTAGTAAATAAATATTTTTTGGAAATAACTAACAGAATAATTTTGAAGCAGTTACAGAGAGAAGATAAGCATAGTTGCCTAGAACTTACCTGGGGTGGTGGGGTGGATGAGAGGGAGAGGGAAGCCTTTAGAAGAAATGTAGTCACACTAGAAATCTTACTTAAACAAAGGGCTCTCAGAACTAATAAGTGAGGAAGGAGAGGTTTGGGGTTAAGTAGGGAGGGAAAGGGAGAGAGAGAGGGAGACTCCATCCATCTTCAAAGAGGCAGACCAACTTGTCTTGTTCACCAAGGTAGTCTTATTTATCGTTATATATAAAGCCTAATATGCAAATTGTCCCTAAGGGGGTTCAGTTGGGAGACTGATCACTTGCTATGATGCCCTGACCATTAGGGTGTGGCGTGGAATGATAAAGGCCCTGGCTGGCAGCCAGCAACCAGGGAAGGAAGGCCCTGGCCAGCAACCGGAAGGCCCCCATTGGCCCTGATGGCCAGCCAGGCCTAGGTATTCTACTCATGTGTGCACCAAGCCTCAAGTATAGAATAAACACAAATAATGTTTATGTAAAGAAATTTTCTAAGGAGTTTATTTTTCAGGTTAAATGTTTTAGTTGTATAGTTTCTAAATACAAACACAAAGTGATCACAAACTCAACAGTTTATGCCTATTGTCTGTCATAATTATTGACACCCGCTTCTATTCTCAATACTGTCTCATTTTATGTAATAAATTATGTGCTCGTACTAGCGTTAATCAAGATCAGCCTTTGAATTGGGGTCTTTACTGAATTAAATGTTAGCTCATAGAATCCCATCTTTGCTGATAAAGATTTTGCAATCTAAAACAGGAAATCCTAGAGATAGTGTTCAGTTGGAGTGACAGAGAGTACTTCTGTCTGTGTCAAGGCCATGTACAGTGGGTGACCTCAGGTTCTCATTTCTGACTTCCTTTCCTGGTAACCCCTGGCCACGATCTCTAAGAGATTCCACCTTCCTTTGAACAAGGGTTAGGAACAGAATAGAGAACAACCTTATATGATGTTTATGATATTTATATGCATAAGCATCTTTCACATGAGCAAGGCAAAAAAACCTTACTTTTATTTTCCTGCTAAACTTATACAATGAGGCTGTCAGAAGTTTCCATGTCAGGATATTAGTAAAAACTCTGAGAGAGATCTTTGACCATTGTGATTAGAACCTAGAATCTAGTATCATTAGGAAATTCAGGAGGAGATCGTCCTCTTTCTATGCTGTTGCAAGGAGTATGAGACACACTTGTAAATACTGATGTTGCCATCCAACCACAGCCTTGAAGGAGAATTCTTTCCTTGGGCTGCTTGGCAATCCTCAAAGGACGTCCATTCTCTCAGAGGCTGCCCCACAGAAGAGAGCATGATGATAATCGCAGTTCAACAATTCACCCAGTAGGAAGAAGCCGCTAGCTCCATACTGGTCCTGCTGGCTCGGTGTCCTCTAGTGGTCTCATTAATGAACAAGCTGGCATAGCAAATCGGCTGTGAGATGCATACACATTATGGTCTTTTCATTAGTGTTTATAATGAATACAAAATCAGAGGGCCTACTAAGTGCCAGGTAGTACTAGTATGTCCTCGCAGTAACTCTCTGTTATATAGATTTTTAAAAAATGAAGTTCAGAGAGTATGCTGTCAGAGTGGGAGGCACAGTTTGAAACTAGAATTCCTGAGCATTTATCCTGATGTTTTTATTTTATGTTTTAACTGTATGCTACCATTTCACAATTTTAAGAAGATAGACATTTTCTAGCTTCATGAAGCGCAGAGGCAGTCAGGTAAGGAGCCTTCAGAAGATTGGTGTATGCAGCCCTACTTCAGTTGCCTCTGACCTTTCTGACCTTGTGAATACTGGGAGGCCACAGAGTAGAGTAAAAAAAGAACTGGCTTTGGACCTAGATACACCTGGGTTTAATTCCTAGCTCCACCACTCATTCAATATTTATTGAGTGCCTACTATATTCTAGGCCCTAGAGATACAATTTTGTACAAGAGAGGAAATATTCTTGGTCAAGATTTTTTCTTGCTGATCTTCAGTGTTGTCGTCTCTAAAATAGAGGTGGGTGTACCCCTAAATATTCATGGAAGGCAAATGTTTAAAGTTATGCAACATATTAGGGAAAGAAGGTAATATATGGTATTTGAGGGCAAAATGGTGACTCAATGCAACATAAAATGATGAAGTTTTCTAGTAGATGAATTGTGACTTTATATTAAGAGAGAAATCCTTAAAAGGCAGAGAATATATAACACACATTAACTATAACTGAGGTTTAATCAGTGAAAAATATAGCAATTACCAAGGCCCCAGTGTAGTCAAATAGTAAGGATCTTAGGTCCAATAGATTTTTCCAGAATGGGGATAGACATTCATAGCACCTTTACTTCTTACTATGGAAGGAAATTTGTCACCAAACAAATCTTGTATAGGATGATATTTTCTTTTCTGTATTAATTATTATTACCAGCAACATTTTTACATACATGGCTAGAATGAAAGTGCACAGATGTTTATCATTTATTATCTAGATATCAGCTCAAATATTTTCTGAAAATATTATAAAATTAAATATTTCTCAGGATAAAGAATAAAAAAGAAATTTGGTAAATGGTGGCAGTACTTAAGCTGAAGAAAGATAAAAACTGTAGTTTGAAGCAACTAACAGCTTCTAGCTAGTAACTTAGGTCCACAAAGCAAAATATTCTTGGCAAAAAAAATCACAAAATAAAAGCTATCTTCAAGTTTACCCATTACAGTTGTAATGGATTTTGAGCATTCCCCAAGTGACTCTATTAAGAGCTACAAAGGAACATATCTCTCTATTGCTTCATTTCTACATTATTACTATTGTTTTATTATTATACCTTTGTAGCATATATTTCAGTGGACTAATATTATATGACAATGATAGTCTCTCCACTATTCTTCCCTTTTAAAAACCTAGTTATCTATTCTTGTTTTTAAAGATGTAATTTATAATTACTTTTATCAAATTTCTAACAAATAATCATTAGGAAATTAAATAGAATATAATTAAACATATACATTTTAATAAATTTAATCTAAAAGAATTGACTACTCTGCAATATATTTTCCCATCAAGTTAAATTTGATTTACTTACATTATTTTTAGTTATGTTATTTAGTAAACTTTTGATGTTTGCTTTAAAAAAATCACACACTTTTGTTAATTGCTGTGTATTATCAAAACCATCTTTTCTTTATATATTTTGAGTTTTATTGGCATATAAAAAACACTTTATTTCTTTAATAAGTGCTCACCTTTGTAAATTCCTATATAATTTTCTTGTTAATTCTCTGGAGTTTTCCCCACCTCAAATCTATTGGTAATCATAATTTTGGCTCTCCTTTAATCATAATTCACAATCTCCTATCAGAAATTCAGCTTGAAAATGGAAAGTGCATAAGTTTGGCACTAAAATCTGACTTGAATGGGTGTGATGCTGTTTATATGTTTTCACTTTGTGTTAATGATCATACATTTTAATGTAGAAATATTGCTGATTACAGAAATCTACATCAATTTCTATTATTGTATGATACATAGTAATTTGTCTAAAATATGAAAACTTCTAAATTCTAGAGTACATTCAAGCCCAGAGTCAAAAAAGGAATGTGGACTATATTAATATCTCCTTTTCTTTTACTTTGTATATTGAATTGGCTAGAATTTTCCATGTTGAGTAAGTGATAAGTTTTATTTTATATTGTTTTTTAATTTAATAAAAATGTAATGTCTTAGAATTGAGTATGATAATGGCTAAAGTTAAGATAGACATTCTTTATCATTATGGGGAAAATATCTATTAGATTGCTAGAAGAGATAGATTTTTCCCTTCAATTATATATTTTGTACTTATTGAGGTGATTCTATTCTTTTCCTCTTTTAACTTTGTAGTAGTTCTCATCAATTCTTCACCCCGCACATGACTTGATAGTTCCTCCCACTAAAAGAAAAGAGTATTATCTCTCCATCCCTTGACTTTGGATTCAGTTGCGTAACTTGTTTTGGATAACAGAATGAGGTAGAAGTGCACCCGTCCTGACTATGTGCCTTAAGTAAGGTGACCAGATTTAAAGCGGTACACCATTGACCCGGGGGGGGGTGCGGCGGGGGGGAGTTCTTTTTTTTTCTTTTATTATTACTTAAAATATTACAAAGAGTAATTGGGACTTTTTTAAAATGCCGCAAGATGCGGGACAAACTGTTAAAAATTAGGACTGTCCCGCCAAAAGTGGGACATCTGGTCACCTTAGCCTTAAGAGGCATTAGATATTTCCACTTGCTCTCTTGTACCCTTGCCACCATTGTGAAAAAAATATGTCTTTGCTAGTCAGCTGGTCCAAAGACGATGAGAAACATGTGACTATGAGACAATAAGAGCTATTTTCTAACAAGTCACCTAGGAAGATTAATCTTATTAACTTAACTAGAGGCCCAGTGCATGAAATTCATGCACAGAATGGGAGTAGGGGGTGGGGGTGGTGTCCCTCAACCCAACCTGCACCCTTTCCAATCTGGGACCCCTTGAGGGATATCCGACTGCCCGGTGGGATCGGGCCTAAACTGGCAGTTGGACATCCCTTTCAAAATCCAGGACTGCTGGCTCCTGACCTCTCACCTGCCGATTGCCCCTAACGACTCTCCTGCCAGCCTGATCAACGCCTAACTGCTCCTCTGCTGGCCTGATTGCCCCTAACTGTCCACCCCCTGCCAGGATGGTCCCCCCCCCAACTGTCCTCCCCTGCAGGCCTGGGTCCCCCACAACTGCCTTCCTCTACCAGCCTGGTCTCCCCCAACTGTACTCCCCTGCAGACCTGGGTCTCCCCCAGCTGCCCTCCCCTGCAGGCCTGGGTCCCTCCCAACTGCCCTCCCTTGCTGGCCATTTTGTGGCAACCATCTTTGACCACATGGGGGCAGCCATCTTGTGATGGTCAATTTGCATATTACTCTTTTATTAGATAGGATGGTATTTCATAAAACCTAATACTTTTTAAAAGTCTTTTGTAAATAAAGACACCATACACATGACAACTAGACAGAGCTGGAACATTTTGGCAGTGATTGGAGGGATTGGAGGAGATGTGTTTTTGAAAGGCATCCTGCTGGATATGCTGGCTTAAGAAGCAATTTGGTGTTTAGGTTTCTTCATTACCTGTAGCCTGTGCTTATACCCAGACTCATCTGAAGTAAGGAGACTGGCTGAGTGCAAGCATACAGTTAAGAAAATGCCAGAAGTTCCATAAAAGAGGAATTGGTGATTAACTAATTTAGCTCCGAGTATGTCCTTACCTGTAAATTTAAGCGCTATTGGTTCAACTAATTGAGGTGACAATTTGATGACATCACAGAAAGACTCTGTTAAAAAGTTCCAAAGAGATTTCTTTCCCGGGACTCTATCAAGTCAAAGGGAGAGGCAAGTTTCATGGCATCACCGCATACATTTTTGGGACTTGTCTCTAAACCCAATCCCCATGGGATGAATACCCACATACTGTTGTGAGAAGGAGAAAGAGTGAAGATTGAAAAGGGTGTTTTTCTAAATTCTAAGATACTAATGCACTGGAAGTTTGACCTGATTGTTCTCTATGACCTTTCCCAAGTGAACACTCTGAAACGTAGGTCTCCCTTCTCTGAGAGGAGAGAGCAGTTCCCACTGTGAAAATTCATAAGCAGACACCTCATTTAAAATGGAGTTGGGAGCTGGAAGAGAGAACTCTCACACACAGTCACTCAATCCACACTACTGACCCTAAGAGGAAATCACTATATTTGGAACTTTCATTTTCCTCTAACGGACTTTTCCTTTACAACAGCTCCTCTAAAGTTCATAAAAGAATGTTCCTCTTCTTTGTTTCTCTGGACTTGCATGTGGTTTGCCTTTAGACCCCATGTCCAGAATTGCAATTCTGTCTCCCTGCTGGGAAACAGAAAGGCAGAAGCAGTCAGCAGGCCGAACCAGATTTGTTATCAAGCATACGTGAGCCCCCTACTGGAGATGCTGAGAAATACTTGTGCGATGGTAGGGTTTTGGTAAGAGTGGAAGTCCTATATTAGCAATTGAAGCCAAGAGTCTATAAAATATGAACTAAAACTACACTTTTACCACAGCCATGCCTATAAACTGGGAGATAGGTTTCAGTTAGGTATTACAGGAAAGTAATTGTGATGCTTAGGGTCAAGGTGACTTCAAATTGGGAGCTGATGATGTCCCTCTTGAGATCTTTGTCAAAAAAGATGCTTGAATCATACTTATTTGAATCTAGAGGATGCAGAGTTGTTTTCTCAGGGGATACTTATTGACTATTATATTTGCAGCACTTGCTGCGTGCTAAAGAAGATGCAAAAGAAATATAACTATTCCTGCCGTTAGTGGCTTATGGTCTAGTAGAGGAGATAACTCAAGTGCATTAAAATACTTAGGAACAAAATAGAAGTGAGTTAGAAATACACAGATAATTTGGTTGATTCTCATAACTAGTACTTGCAGAGCCCAAATTGTGGACTTGAGGTGAGCCATTCCCCTAGGCTAACTTGAAATGAAAAAACAAAGCAGGTACTCAGCTTTTATTCAATCCATCTTCTAAACTCCTTTTCTCTTTGTTTGGATTTTATGCATAACTGTCACTTTGCTTTGTCACCATACAAGTGGAAACTTGCTGGGCTTATACTATCTATGGCTAACACTGACTTAACTTGACATATATATATTTGCACTGCTTAGACATTTCTTTATGTTTGTGCCAACTCCATAATTTTATTGCATTCGAACTGATTGGATAAATTAAATTTATAAATAATCATCTTTATAAAATATTTCATCTAATTTAGGAAGCCACTGATTGTAAATGCACCATTATTTTATATACCAGTACCACTAAGGGAAAAAATTTCCAATTAAACTATACCACTATGCTTTCTGATCATTTAGAATTTTAAATTGATGTTTATTAAAAGAGCTCTTTAAGTATTATTTATAGAGAGAATTTTATCATATATCCCTCATGTGCTTATATAAAACAGAATATGTAAGCAATACAGATTGCTTAAGATATTCCTGAAACTTCACATTTTAGAGCTCAAGTCCTCTAAATCACCTTTTAAAAAAATGTATTTGAGCCCTGGCCATTGTGGGCTCAGTTGGTTGGGTGTTGTCTTATGTACTGAATGGTTGCCAGTTCGATTCCTCTTCAGGGCACATGCCCAGGTTTTGGATACAATGCCCGATAGGGGTCATGCAGGAGGCAGCTGATCAATGTTTCTCTCTCACATTGATGTTCCTCTCACTCCCTCTTCTTTCCTCTCTCACTAAAAATCAATAAAAATATTTTTAAAATAATTTATTTGAGATTTTTACATGATAGGGGTTGGAATCCATTTTCATTTTTTGGATGATCATTTGTTCTGATAGCATTTTGAAATAATCCATACTTTCCCTACAGATCTGCAATGTCAGCTCGATCATGTATTAAATTTCCATAAATGGATGGGTCTGATAACGGGATCTCTCTTCTTTTCCATTGGTCTATTTTTCTATCCTCATGCTTAAATATTAAATTACTTAAAGATTAAGTCTTGTTAATTAATAGAGCAAGTCCCCCAGTCTAGCTTTTCTGCCTTGGCCTCTCTTTCTCAGCTGTTTGCTCTTCCCTATACACTTTAGAATAAGCTCATCAAAGTACTTGAAAAATCCTATTGGAATTTTGATTAAAATCTTATTGAATATGTAGCTCAATTATTGGATCATTGAGATGTTAATAATAGTTTTCCTATTCATGTATATGTGTTGTCTCTCAATTTACTATATCTTCTTTAAGTTCTTTCAATAAAGTTTTATATTTTTTCTCACCCATCCCCCACCTCTCTCCCTTCTGGCAAACAAGTTTATTCTCTAAATTTTGGGATCTGTTTCTGTTTTGTTTGGTTTATTCATTTGTTTTGTTTTTTAAATTCCACAAATAAGTGAAATCACATTGTATTTGTCTTCCTCTGTCTGACTTACTTTACTTAACATAATACCCTAGGTTCATTCATGTTGTCACAAATGGCATGATTTCATTCTTTTTTATTGCTGAGTAATATTCCACATTCTTTATCCATTCATCTATTGATGGACACCTAGGTTGCCTTCATATATTGTCTATTTTATCTTTAAAAATATAATACATTTTATCTTATTGAGAGCACTTAGCCTCACTTCACTCTCTGATTAGTTTTCCTTATTCTTTTATTAGTCCAATAAATATTTACGTTGAGCACCTACTGTTAATTAAACCAAGAAGCTAGCTCCATATTTTTACCTCCTTTTAGCTTCTTTAAGATATTTTAGTAAGAAAGATAGCCTTTTTCCTTGTTCTTCTTAGTCCTATGAGATCTCTTTGTAATCAATGTTTAATGACAAATGACCTTGAAATCTGGATGCTTTGAGTCCATGTAATATTTTTATTCCTACTCACTTAGTTTCATCTCTCTCCTGCATTAATTATAAAACAATGAAAACTGAATCAATAAGTTTAGTCTCTAGGCAACAACAACAAGAAAAAGCACCAATAAATTTAACCTTAGGAAGAGCCTTTTGTAAACCTGATTCTTTAAAACAACTGGACTTTTCTTAAATAAATAGATAAATGTAACAAGTTTTAAAACATTTGTTTTGTTTGATATTATTTTGTACTGTAGATATGAGATCTTTTAGGAATATAAAGGACTTAATAAGCAAGTTGAATCAATCAACGTTGAACATTTATTGAAGAGAACGAAACATTTTCATCTTCCTTGTCTCTTCAAAAATGGGGACTAAAAATGTAAATGCCATGCAAGACAAAGACAGGCTAAGAATTCATTCCTCTTTAAAAGAGGCTATGGAGATATGATAACTAAATGCAGAGTGGATCCTAAAGTAGATCTTGGACCAGGGGAAAAAAATCTATAAAGGACATTATTGGCACAATCGGAGAAATTTGAATAAGGACTAAATTAGAAAATAGTATTGTATTATGTTAAATTTCCTGATGTTCTCAGAAAATATACTCTGAAGTATTTAGGGGCAAAGAGAGAGAATGATAAAACGAGACAAATAATCACACTTAAATGGCACAATTGCGTGATGGGTATCAAAGAGTTCTTTGTAATAGTTCTGTGAAATTTTTTGTAAATTTATTTTTATTTTTCCTCTTTTTCTGTTAATCCTCACTTGAGGATATATTTTTTCCATTGATTTTTCAAGAGAGTGAAAGGGAAGGAGGAGGAAAGAAATAACATTATAACAGTTAAAGAAATATTTATATCTAAGTATCAAAGTTCTGTAAATTTTAAACTATCCTATATAATTAAAGCCTAATATGCTAAGTGTCTGGTCGTCTGGTTAGTTTTTCAACTAATTAAAGCATAATATGCTAATGATATGCTAAGGCCACTCAACTGCTTGCTATGACGTGCACTGACCACCAGGGGGCAGTCAACCAGTCGCTATGATGTGTGTAGACAGGGAGTAGACACTTCAACCAGTAGGTTAGCTTGCTGCTGAGGTCGGCCGATCGAGACTGAGACTGGCTAGACATACCCTGGAGCCCTCCAGCAGTCCCTCCCCAGCTGGCCAACCTCCTGTGTCCCTCCCCAGCCCCAATTGTGCACCGGTGGGGTCCCTCGGCCTGGCCTATACCCTCTCACAATCGGGGCTGAGGCAACCCCCCCTCCTAAGTGCACGAATTTTGTACACAGGGCCTCTAGTTTTAAATAAAAAAGTAAAAAAACAAACAAAAATATAACAATGTTATAATGATTGTATCAGAGAGAATTCCCTTGGTAGAAATCAGAACTCAACTGTTAAGTGAAATTTGTGTTTCATTTATTCATGCTTTTTATCGTGAGTCAATATATTATCCTGGACTCAATGTAGCATAAAAATTAATTTAGCTCTTTTATAGTTAATGGTGGTTGTAAGCTATAGAAGTTTAAATTTAATTAGGGTAACATGTCAAAGAGTCTAACAGATATTAGGCTTGCAGTAAATCCTAGCAGCCTTTCCTCCCTTACTCCTTTTCTTTTGCAACAATTTTCAACTGGATGTCGGACACATAAATATGATACTATCAGTTGTGATGTCTGGAGGAAAATTATGCATCATGCTCATACCCAACTCAGAAGCATTTATATCAATTTCTATGCTCATGAAAGTGTCTCATATCTGAATCAGAATTGAGATGAGAAAAAGATTGAAATTAGCTTCCTCACAATATTGATAAGTGTTCAGTCATATTCCATTTTCTAGAATAATTTCTTATAAATTCCACATCTTAGAGCTTAAGTGTGAAGAAAATGAAATTGTTTTCTAGTGATTTTAGGTGGTTTTCTTTTATATTGTGTTATGATTTCCTTCATTTTATTTACATATTTTCAAGCCTTTTCTGTAATTAGGTTAAAAATGAATAAGAGCAGGATCAATTTTTTTCTTAAGGTAGAAAATAGGTTATCTGAATAAAGTGGGTGATTGTTTTCTAAACAGAGGAACAAGAAATATGACCTAACAACAAATTGTTTAAGACACAGTTTCGAAGATATAGTCAAACTAAAATGTTGGGGGCTTTAGGATATTTCAAAGGTACAGGAAAATAATGGGAAAAACATTGCAATTAGAATTTGTCTAGAGAATTTGGGCTCTATTTACTTCATTCAACAAGTATGTCCCAAACAGAATTCAACTTTCTTTCATTGTTTCTCTATTTACTAATATAGTAAAGACAATAGTGACATATTGACTTTTCATCTGTGAAGAAACAACTTATAGATTTATTTGTAACTTAAAAAATATATAGAGAGATAAGTATTTCTTTAAGTGTTAGGTTGTTATATTTTAGCCCAGGATATTGTTCCTCCAATCTTTGTTAATGACAAATTTGAATTACATTCTATAGGTTTTATGCATTTAATAAATCATTTGGTGCAAATTAGAAATAACTCCAGATCCCTTAAGGACAATATTTAAGAGAAGAAAAATGTAGTATTCTTATTAGAAATGGCTACTTGCCGGACTTGTTGGTGGTACATGTAGAGGTGAGTTCCTTCTATTCAGCAAGTCTGAGGGTGGGGCCACAGAATAGACCCATTAGTTTTATCTAACTACTAGGGACCCAGTGAACAAAAATTTATGCCCTCTCACAATCTGGGACCCCTCGGGAGATGTCCACCTGCTCGCGTGCCTGGCCAGCCTGGGTGAGGGGCTAAGGGCCATTTTCAGGCTGCCCACAGCCCCTTCAGGGTTCAGGTCCTACTGGGGTGCCTAGCCAGCCTGGGTGAGGGGCTGAGGGCCATTTTCAGCCTGCCCACATCCCCTTCAGGGTTTGGGTTCCTACTGGGGTATCTGGCCAGCCTGGGTGAGGGGCTGAGGGCTGTTTTCAGGCTGGCCACAGCCCCCAGCCACCCAAGCTCCCAGCGAGGCTGGCTGGAAGCAGGTTTCTGGGGTTTATTTATTTTCTATAATTGAAACTCTGTTGCCTTGAGCAGAGGCCACAGCCTGCCTAGGCAGGCAATAAAGCCTCCTGTTTGCTTCAGCTCCATGGCTTCTATAATTGAAACTTTGTTGCCTTGAGCAGAGGCCACAGCCAGCTGAGGCTGGTAGTTTCCTCCATCCCTGGCCTCCTGTTGGCTCTAGCTCCATGGCTGCCAGCTGCCATCTTGGCTGGGTTTATTTGCATACCATCGCTCTGATTGGCTGGTGGGCGTGGCTTGGCTGGCGGGTATGGTTTAGGTGTAATGGAATAAGGATTAATTTGCATATTACTCTTTTATTAGATTAGATGGCATGGTCACCAGTTTTATTTATTTTTATTTATTTATTTTTTCTATACCACCCAGGTCCATAAGTTTGATACCTATATATTTTTTTCTATGTGAACTTCAGGTATTGTGTGTAAGTCTTTGATACATTTTGAATTAATTTTTGTGCATGGGAACAAACTGCAATCCAGTTTCATTCATTTGCATGTGGCTTTCCAGTTTTCCCAGCACTATTTATTTTTTAATGTTTAATTTTTATTTTTTAGCTTTTTTCTTTTAATTATTTTATTTATTTTTTTCTTTATTGGTCAAGGTATTACAAATGTGTCCTCATTTCCAAATAACCCCCAACCCTCCCCCTCCCCCCCACTCATGCTCTCATCCCCCTGTTGTCTTAGTCCATTGGCTTGGCTTATATGTATGCAAACAAGTCCTTTGGTTGATCTCTCCCACCCACCCCCACCCTCCCTCACCCTCCCTCCGGGGATCAACAGACCAATCACTGCTTCTCTGTCTCTGGATCTGTTCCTGTCCATCAGTCTATGTTGTTTTCTATATTCCACAAATGAGTGAGATCATATGATATTTATCTTTCTCTGATTGGCTTATTTCACTTAGCATAATGCTCTCCAGTTCCATCCATGCTGTTGCAAACGGCAAGAATTCCTTCTTTTTTACTGCAGCGTAGTATTCCATTGTGTAAATGTACCACAGTTTTTTAATCCACTCATCTGCTGATGGGCACTTAGGCTGTTTCCAGATCTTAGCTATGGTAAATTGTGCTGCTATGAACATGGGGGTGCATATATCCTTTCTGATTGGTGTTTCTAGCTTCCTAGGATATATCCCTAGAAGGGGGATCACTGGGTCAAATGGGAGTTCCATTTTTAACTTTTTGAGGAAACTCCATAGTGTTCTCCACAGTGGCTACACCAGTCTGCATTCCCACCAGCAGTGCAGAAGGGTTCCTTTTTCTCCACTTCCCGGAAGATTCTGATTATCAGTTAAGTTTAGGTAACATGGGTGTATAGTATATATCTTCATATCTTTTAAAGTACTTTTGGTTGCTATATTTAAGATACTATGTTAAACCTGATATCTGGGGGAAATTTTATGAATTTAGTTCAACAAACTAAATATCTACACAGCTCAGAAGTTTAATATAAGTATCATGATATTCAGCATAATGGTGTTCACTAAAAAGAAAAAGTCTAAATTGACTTAAAGATTAAACTTATTCAAAGTATATTGTTCAATCACAGTGCAATGAAATTAGAAATCAGTACCAGAAAGAAATTTAGAAAATTCACAAAGATGTATAAATTAAATAACACATGATTAAATAATGCTGTCAAAGAAATATCACAAGAGCCCTAGCCAGTTTGGCTCAGTGGATAGAGCATTGGCTTGTGAACCAAAGGGCCTCAGGTTTGATTCCTCCAGTCAAGGGCAGATACCTTGGTTGCATGCTCCTCCCTGGCCTGGGGTCTAGTCAGGGCTCATGCAGGAAGCAATCAGTCAATGTGTTTCTTTCACATTGAGGTTTCTCTCTGTCTTTCCTCTCTCTTCCACTCTGCCTAACAAAAAACAAAAAACAAAAAACACAAGAAAATCAATGGAAAAATATCCTCAGATGAGGAAACAAACAAACAAAAACAAACAAACAAACAAAAAAAGAAATATCACAAGAAAAATTAAAACACATTTTGAGATGAATGAAAATACAATATACCAAAACTTAGGGGATGCAGTTAAAGCAGTGAGTGGAGAGAATAATATAACTGTAGACACCTCTATTACAAAAGAAGAAATATAAACCAATACCTTAAACTACAACCTTAAGAAACTAGAAAAAGAAAACTAAACTGAAAATAAGCAGAAGGAAGGAAATAATAAAGATTAGAGCAGAAATAAATGAAATAGAAAAACAACAGAGAAATCAACAAACCAAAAAAGTTGGTCCTTTGAAAAGATGAACAAAATTCACAAATCTTTGGCAAGACTTGCCAAGATAAAAAGAAATAAGACTCAAATTAATAAAACTAGTAGCAAAAAAAGAGGACATACTGACTTTATGGAAATAAAAACAATTACAAGGGAATAATTGTATATCTATAAGTTAGTTAACAGATGAAATTGACAAATTCCTAGAACACAAACACAAGAGAAATAGAAAATCTGACTAGACCTTATTAATTAAAGAGATTGAATTAGTAATCAAAAACATTCCTAAAGAAATGTCTAGGCCTAGATGATTTCATCAGTGAATTTTACCAAATGTTTAAAGAAAATTAACAGCAACACTTCCACAAACTTTTTTTAAGAACTAGAAGAGGAGAGAACATTTTAAAATTAATTTTATGAAGCCAACATTGCCCTCATATTAAAATCTAAAAAAGATATATCAAGAGAAGGAAACAGTAGACCAATATCTCTTTTGAATATAGACACAAAAATTATTAACAAAATACTAGCAGATACTAACAAAATACAAACTTAACAATGTATGAAAAGGAGTAAACACCATTCCCAAATAAAATTGATCTCAGGAATGGAAAATTGGTTCAGCATGTGAAAATCAGTCAATGTAATACACCATATTATTAGAAAAAAAGGACAAAAGCATAATCATCTTAATAAATACAGGAAAATCACTCAACAAAATCAAATAGTTATTCATGATAAAAACAGTCAACAAACTAGGAATAGAAAGGAACTTTCTTAATATGATAAAGAACATTTTTTTAAAAAACCCACAGCTAACACAACACTTAAAGGTGAAAGACTAAAAGTCTTTCCCACAAGATCAAGAAAAGACAAAGATGTCTGCTCTCACCATTTCTAGTCAACATTGTACTGAAGGTTCTAACCAGGGCAATTATTCAAGAAAAAGAATTAAAGTCATAAAGATTGGAAAGGGAGAAATAAAACAATTCTTATTTACAGATGACATTATCTTGTATATAAAAAGTGCTAATAAATCCACAAAAATATGATTAAAGCTAATAAGCAAGTACAGTAAGGTTGTAGGCAATATACAAAAATTAACTATTTTCATAGAGTAACAATGAGAAATCTGAAAATGAAATTAATGAAATAATTCTATTTATTGTAGCATCAAAATAACATATTTAAAATAAATTTAATAAAAAAGTGTAAGACTTTAAACTGAAAAGTACAAAACAGTGTTGAAAGCAACTAAAGAAGACCTAAATAAATGGAAAGACACTCCATCCTCGTGTACTTAAATACTTAATATTGTTAAGATGACAATACTCCCAAACTGACCTACAGATTCAGTATAACCCCTATCAAACCTTTTTTTCTTTTTTAGAAATTGACACACTGAAAAATCAATAAAATATATTTTTTAGAAGAAATTGACACACTGTAAAATTCATATGGAAATCCAAAGGATCAAGAGTAATCAAAACTATCTTGAAAAAAAACACACCACAGTGTTCTGAAAGTTTTCAATTTCAAAATTTACTATAAGTCTACAGTAATTTATACAAAGATAGACATAAAGATCAATGGAATAGAGTCCATAAATAATACACTTTAAAAAAAAACATGAAAATAAATGTTTATGCGTTATTAGGCAATGATTTATTATATATGACACCCAAAGCAGGAGCAATAAGAGAAAAATTGATAAATTGGACTTCATCAAGTTAAAAACATTTATTTTTCAAAGAATATCATCGAGAGACTAAAATACAAGCAAGTCACAAAATGTGATAAGTATTTGCAAATTAAATATCTGATAAGGGAATTGTATCCAGAATATATACCAGGTAAAGAATTTTTACAATTAACAATAAAAAGATGATCCAATTTTAAAACAAAATAAAGGATTTGAATAGACATTTTTCTCCCAAAAAATACAAATAGCCAATCTACATTAATAAAAGAGAAACATGTGCCCTAACTGGTTTGGCTTAGTGGATAGAGCGTCAGCCTGCGAACTGAAGGTTCTCAGGTTCGATTCTAGTCAAGGGCATGTATGTACCTTGGTTGCAGGCACATTCCCAGTAGGGGGTGTGCAGGAGGCAACTGATCAATGTTTCTTTCTCATCGATGTTTTAACTCTCTATCCCTCTCCCTTCTTCTCTGTAAAAAATCAATAAAATATATTTTTTTTAAAAAAAAGAGAAACATGCAAATTGATGTCACTCTGCTACACCTCAGGCCATGCCCACCAGCCAATCAGAGCGACTATATGCTAATTAACCCAACCAAGATGGCGGCTGACAACCACGGAGCTGGAGCAAGTAGGAGGCTTGGTTAACCCGGCAATGGAGGAAGCCAAGCTTCCAGCCTGCCCTGGCAGGCTGTGGCCTCTGCTCAAGGCAACAAAGTTTCAATTATAGAAGATAAATAAACCCCAGAAACCTGCTTCCAGCCAGCTTTGCTGGGAGCTTGCGTTACTGGGGGCTGTGGCCAGCCTGCAAACAGCCAGCTGCCCCTCACCCAGGCTGGCCAGGCACCCCAGTGGGGACCCCCATCCTGAAGGGACTGTGGCCAACCTGCAAACAGCCATCTGCCCCTCACCCAGGTTGGCCAGACATCTAGTGGGAACCCCAGCCTGATCTGGGACACCTTCAGGGCAAACCAGCTGGCCCTCACCCATACACCAGGTCTCTATCCTATATAATAAAAAGGTAGTATGCAAATTGACCCTAATAGTAGAATGACTGGGAATAACTGGTCACTATGACACACACACTGACTACCAGGGGGCAGATGCTCAATGCAGGAGCTGCACCCTGGTGGTCAGTGTGCTCCCACAGGGTGAGATTTGTTCAGCCACAAGCCAGGCTGACCGCTGCCAGTACAGCAGTGGTGGTGGGAGCCTCTCCCGCCTCCTCATCAGTGCTAAGGATGTCCTACTACAGCTTAGGCCTGCTACCCGCTGGCAAGTGGAGGTACCAGAGGGCTCCTGGGCTACCAGAGGGATATCTGATTGCCAGCTTAGGCCCAATCCCTTGGGGACTGGGCCTAAGTCAGCAGGTGGATATCCCCCGAGGGGTCCCAGACTGCAAGAGAGCACAGGCTGAGCTGAGGGACCCTCCATCCCCAGTGCACAAATTTTGTGCACTGGGCCTCTAGTCCTATGTAATAAAAGGGCAATATGCAAATTGACCCAAAGGCAGACTGACCAGGAATAGCCAGTCGCTATGATGTGCACTGACCACCAAGGGGCAGATACTCAATGCAGAAGCTGCTCCCTGATGGTCAGTGCACTCCCACAGGGGGAACACCACTCAGCCAGAAGCCAGTTCATGGCTGGCCAGCACAGTGGCAGTGGGAGGAGCCTCTCCCACCTCTGTGGCAGCGCTAAGGATGTCCGACTAACAGCTGAGGCTTGCAGGGGGTGGGCCTCAGCTGTTAGTCAAACATCTCCTGAGGATTCCTGAGCTGCCAGAGGGATGTCTGACTGCCAGCTTAGGCCTGATTTCCCAGGGAGCGGGCCTAAGCCATCAGTCGGACATCTCCTGAGGGGTCCCAAACTGCGAGAGGGCACAGGCTGGGCTGAGGGACCACCCCCCCCCCAAGTGTATGAATTTTCATACACCAGGCCTCTAGTAAGCATATAAAAAGATTTTCAACATCATTAGTCATCAGAAAAATGCATATCAAAATCCTTTGAGATACCACTTTATGCCACTGGGATGGCTATAATTTTTTTTTAAAAAGGAAGTAAAATATAAAGCAGCAAGTGTTGTTGAGGAATTGGAACTCTCATACTTTTCTTGTGGGATTATAAAATGATGCAGTTGCTTTGTTAAATAGTTGGACAGTTCCTCAGAATGTTAATCATTGAGTTACCATAAATCCTTAAAATTCTAAACCTAGTTATATTTCCAAGAGAATTGAAAACATATGTTCATACAAAATGTGTACATGAATGTTCATATCAGCATTATTCATAATAGCCAAAAAGTGGAGACAACCTAAATGCCCATGAACTAACGAATGAATAAACAAAATGTGGTAAATCCGTGTGGTAAATTATGTAGCCGTAAGTGGAATGAGGTATTGATACATGCTACAACATGGATGAGCCTTCAAAACATTATGCTAAGTGAAGAAGCCAGTCACAAAAAGGCTACATAACATATGATTCCATTTATATGGAATGTTCAAAATAAGCACAATCATAGAGCAGAAAGTGGTGGCCAGGGTTTGGGGGAGGGGGGAAAGAGGAACATTTGCTGGGGAGTATGGGGTTTTTGATGGGTGATGAGTATGTTCTGGAGTTAGTGGTGCTTTCACAGCAGTACTTCTCAGAGACTACTTATAGTGATATATATTGTAATTCTCAAGTAGGGAATATAACATGCAGTGTTACTTAAATTTATCGGGCACTGAACCACTTATAGAACACATGCTGGGAAAGGATGCTCAGTCACTAAGGAAAGCCCTTCTAGTTCTAACATTCTGAGGTGAGCTGCCTCCTGCACCTTAGAGCTATCCAAGCTCAAGGGCATCTGAACCTCTCCGAGTTTCTGTTTTATGTCTATAAAATGGGGCCAATTGCTATCTGTTTACCTCACAACTTGGTGGGAGGATTAAAGAATGTGTTTGAAAATGCCTTATAACTATAAAACACTCCAAAAAGGCAAGGATCTCTTCATATCATTCTAGTATTTTTTAAAACATGAAGGTTTTGCTGAGAATATTCAAGAAAATATAAACAACAGATGTATGTACATGTTTATACCAAATTCAAAGCAGGAAAGTGTGCAAAATTTCTTTCTCCCACATCCAGAGAATTTCCTGCTTATTGTCTGGGCTTGGGTTTAATTAAAATGAGGCATTTTGAAACTGTTTGTGATTTTTCATACTTCAAAATGCCTACTGATATAATTTCTTAACAAGTAATTAAACTGTGAAGGCTCACTAGGCTGTGTAGCTGCGGAGGGAAAGAGAACACTTACAGAGACGGTGTTTTCTGTATCTGTTCTCACAGAATAGTTTCAATGCTGTATGTATGTGGCAGGTAGAATGGTTAAAAGTTGATGGGTAAAGATACAGATATGTGATGAAATGGAAAGAATGTGTTTGGAGCCAGAAGAACTGATGTGTGGTTCTGATTATTCCATTCACTGGCTGAGTGATTCAAGGCAAGACATATCCTGACAATGAGATTTTCCCTCTATAAAATGTTTTCTATTTGTTTTTAAAAATAAAACATTGTATGGCTGCTGTGAAGAAAAATTGAGAAAATCCTTTGTAATTCCAGTTTACTATATAAGTACCATCTTTATGGCTTTGATAAGCTATTTGAAGTGGATCGATTTTCTCTGCAATGGTAAGTAATATACATATGGAAAAGCCATTGTGTTCGAGTGGAAGCATGGTCAAATGGATATGGTTAATATGGTTTGGTAAGAACTAGTATGAGCAGTTGACAAGAAAACAAAACAGTAAACAAGAGAGCCTAAAACATGAGAAGCTCAATGACAACTTGAGAAAAACAGGTGACCTAGATTCTACTTTCCCATGGGCCTATGCATCTGGATCCCTGGGCAGAGTTCCTGGTGCAATTATAACATCACTAAAATTACATGATCAACTAGGGAAAACCCCAAAGACACTGATAGATTAGATGGATATACTAAAGGGTAATGTACTAGAATCTTTTCTATAATCTTAGGCTGTAAATGTGGATGTGACACATATTCTTAGACTTGAATTGAGAAAACTTGCCATGTATTTCTGAATGAGGGTGACTCTAATGCAGTGAAATTTCTAATGCAGTGAAGTTTATAATGCAGTGAAGTTTATTAATGGGTGAGAGATATTCCAAATCCCTTTGGCAGATAGGTTTCTTGATGTCCAGGCCAAATTTATTTTTGTGACTTCAGGATCATGTTTATATATGCTTTCTTATTTTTTCAAATTATATATATACTAGAGGCCCAGTGCACAGAAATTTGTGCACTCAGGGGGGTCCCTCAGTCCAGCCTGTGCCCTCTCACAGTCTGGAACCCAAGGGATATCTACCTGCTGGTGTGCCTGGCCAGCCTGGGTGAGGGGTTGAGGGCTGTTTTCAGGCTGCCCACAGTCCCTTCAGGGTTCAGGTCCCTACTGGGGTACCTGGCCAGCCTGGGTGAGGGGCTAGGGGTCATTTTCAGGCTGCCCACAGCTCCCATCGACCCAATGTCCCAGCGAGACTGGCTGGAATCAGGTTTCTGGGGTTTATTTATCTTCTATAATTGAAATTTTGTTGCCTTGAGTGGAGTCCTAGTCAGGCAATGAAGCCTCCTTTTTGCTTCAGCTCATTGGCTTCTCTAATTGAAGCACTGTTGCCTTGAGCAGAGGCCCGGCCAGCCTAGGCAGGCAGTTTCAACTCCATCACTGGTGCAACGGAAGCCTCCTGGAAGCCTCCTGTTTGCTCTAACTCCATGGCTTCTGGCTGCCATCTTGGCTGGTTTAATTTGTATACAGCAGCTCTTATTGGCTGGTAGGCATGGCTTGGCTGGTGGGCATGGCTTAGGTGTCTTGGAATGATGGTTAATTTGCATATTACTCTTTTATTAGATTAGATATAATTTTTTTATCCAAATGATATATTTTTTGCTCATCTAATCTTCCTCCTTAAAGGCTGAGGAGGGTTGGGGGGCGGAATTAAGAGATCAACTGAAAGACTTGCATGCATGCATATGAGCATAATCAATGGACACAAGACACTGGGGGGGTAGAGGAGGAGGGGGGAAGGGCAAGGGAAAAAATGGAGACCTATATACCACTTGTTGTAATACTTTAAGCAATAATAATAAAAATAAATAAAAATAAAGCAACCACCTAATTCCTTAACTTTCTCTTCTATGAACTCTTTTCAGATGATTTATAAATGCTTAATAATGTCTGGACTGTTCACCTCTTCTTTGGGGAAATAGAAGAAAAAAAGAAAAGGCCATTACTTATTATTTTTGTCATGTTTTAAGTTAAAATGACCACAAATTCTTCCCCTTGTAATTTATGACATTACAGGTCCTCTCTTTAAGGTGCTAGTCTGTATCATCACCCTTTGAATATAAGTTGGCCATGTGACTTGCTCTAGCCAATGGAATATTAGCAAACCTAAAACAAATGGAGACTTGAAAACTACTTGCATACTGGGGAATACCTTTTTGCTGGGCTTAGAACCTTGAGACAGACCACCAGGTGAACAACCAGATCTAACCTGATGGAAGATGGGAGAGAAATGGGGATCCCTAACCAATGACCTGCCAACCATTAGATGTGAGTGAGGGCATCCAACAACATGCATTCATTATCGAATGTACCAGCTTACCACCCACCAATGCATAACAAAGCCCAGGAAAGATTAAATGAACACGTCCTGTTCCAAAGAACTATCTAGCTGACTCACAGATCATAAGCTCAATAATGATGATTAAATATAGTTTCCACCCTGTATAGGTTTTCTATTGCTGTATAATACACCAGCCTCAAATTTAGCAGCTTAAAACAACAAACATCTATGATCTCACAGTTTCTGTAGGAATCCAGGCACAGCTTAACTGGGTGCCTCTGACTACGTGTCAGCTGAGACTGCAGTCATCTCAAAACTTGACTAGGGAAGGATCCACTCATTCAAATGTCTACTGACAAACCTCAGGTCCTCACTGGTTGTTGGCTTCAGATATCAGTTTCTTGTCACATGGGCCTCTCATCAGAGCTGCTCCAAGTGAAAGAAGACCCCCCAGGCAGAAGCCACAGTCTTTTTATAACCTAATCCTGAAGTTAAAATCTCATTACTTTGGCCACATTATGTTAACACAAGTCACTAAACCCAGCCCACATTCCAGGGAGGGAGTTACACAGGAACATGATAGCAGGAAGTCATCTTTGAGATTGCCTGTTTCACAAAATCTAGAAAAATTCATATCCATGGACATGAATAGTCACCATACCAATGTCTAACCCATTTAATAGATGAACTGCAACTTACCTCAGTAAACATGCTTTTGTAAGCCCAACTAATCAGTATTAGCTTCTCACTTCTGTAAATCAGTCAATTGAGAACGAATTCATTCATATAAGCACATCTCTGACTGTGCCAACCCATCAACAAAAGTCTCACCCAATCTACTATGATTAAACAGATAATGTCAACTCACTTATGACCCTGAAAATCCACCAATCTTTGAATTTCAGGAGTCCCCTAAGCCCTTCCTTTATCAGATTAGGAGTCAGCTCTGCTTGGAGAGACTGTGCCTGATCTGCATAATTCTCCCCTCTCATGTCAGCAATAAATTCAGCTTTGTGTTTTGTTTGTTTGAGATATTGAGTAATGGTTTGTCACCCTCTGACAGTCCAAGAGATGGCATTTCAAGCCACTAAGTTTGGGTGGTAAGTTGCTAGGCAGTAAAAGTTAACTCATTCACTCTGGCAATTAACAGATCCATCACAAATCATTTCATTTTTTTATCCTCAAAAGAGTAGGTTCCTGGATCATTTGACATGTAAGTTGGGGAATATAGATGATCAGTTATTTATGGAAATTGTGGTTTGTGAACGTGGATAGGAGTCAAGGATATCACTGTCATAAATTCTGATTAATTTATGATTCGATGCATTTTATTTTGTCATTCCTGTTAAAGTCTAGAATTTCAGATGTTTTAAATGTTTCTGGAGGAGTTTTCTACTTGGCCTTTAAATGCATTAGTGGCTTGATCCTTTATCTTAGAATAATAAGGATGCTGCTGTTGATCTTGTAAGGTCGTGCACTCTCATATAAGTGCAGAATGATTTAGGAAGAGCTGTTATCTACAAGGCACATTTTAAAAGCTTTGACTTATTTTTATGGTGAAAGAAAGAGGAATTATTAGGAAATTCTTGGGAGTGGGCTATGACCCCTCCTACATACGCAGGCTTTCATGTGAAGTTCCCTTAGTGAAACATTGCTCAAAACTTGCTCCATAGTATCTTGTGTTATTTTCCTAAAGGACAGCATGTGTTTTGAAATACTGAGATTTGTCACATGCTGGTCAAGAACCAGATGACCAGCAAAGGACGAATATGGCAAGAAATAGTCTGAAAAAGTAAAATTGTTATTCTCACAGCCAATTGTATTCAGTACACATTTAACATAACATCTTGGTGTATAAAATGAGAGCTTGAGGGCTGGAACTGGAGATAAAACCAAGAAAGTTGAATCTTAAATGGTATAATAAGTAATTCTAAGTATATTTTTAAAGAGCACAAGGAGCTATGAAAATGGTTTAAATACAGCAATGACAAAATCAGGACTGTGTTTTTAGGTATATCAGTATGGTATGTGGGTAGGATAAATAGTATTGGGAAAATAATAAATGGAAAAACAGTTAGGAAACCATCACAGTACAATATTTCCCCCATGTTTTCACTTTCCATGGTTTCTGTTATCTACTATCAACAGTGATACAAAAGTACGAAATGGAAATTCCAATAAATAATTCATGTCTTAAATTGCTTGCTTTCTTAGTAGCATGATGAAATCTCACATTGTCTGCTCCATCCCACCCAGACTTGAATCATCCCTTTACCCAGTGTATTCACACTGCCTGTTAGTCACTTAGTAGCCATCTGTGTTATCAGGTAAGTGTCTTAGTATCAAGTAATCCTTATTCTACTTAATTATGACCCCAAAGCCATATGCTAAGTGTCTGACCATTTGGTCAACAACTTGACCAGTGATGCACACTGACCACCATGGGGCAGACACTCTGACCGGTAGTTTAGCTTGCTGCTGCGATCTGGCCAGTCGGGACTAGGCAAGAGGGCTGGACATGCCCTAGAGCCCTCCCGTAGCCCCTCCCCAGCCAGCCGGCCCCCATTGGCCCTAACAGGACTGGGCGAATGGGCCCTGATCAGCCTGATCGCCAGCCAGGCTGATGGACCCCATCCATGCATGGATTCATGCACCAGGCCTCTAGTATTGTGATAATTTTCTATTTTATTATTATTGTTGGTAACCTCTTACTGTGTCTAATTTATAAATTAAACTTTGTCATAGGTATGCATATATAGAAAAAGCACTATTTATAGGGTTTGGTACTATCCACAGTTTCAGGCATCAATTGGGGATCTTGGAATGTGTACCCTATGGATAAGGGGAGACTAGTGTACTTCAGGTCATGAGTTCATGTGTCTGTTCTATCACTTATCAACCATGTAACCTTAGAAGCCTAGAGGTGGCACCTCCACCTCTTCATCAGTAAGATGAAGCGATGTTGACTTATAATATCCCTACAGTCGTTTGTGGAGCCGGAAAAAACAAAGCAAAACTCTTTAACACTCTGGGTTCTATGAAGCAAAATTAAAGCAACATTAGAGCTGGGTCATTGAAAAACAGCCTTGGTAAGTGTTGGTCCAGGGAAAGCCTCCTCTGTTTACTTCATCCACCTCCCAGTGCAGAAATACCACCTACATAGTAGTTGGCAGATGGCCCCCAGTCTGTGCTTCAATACCTCCAGTGAAAGGGAACTCACTCTTTTGAAGGATCCCACTTCTTCCAGTGCTGGGCAGCCTAATTGTGTTTTCATTTGCTTTTATGTTGAGGTAAAATCTCATTCTTTTCAGGTCTGCTGTCTGGAATTACACTGACCAAGGCTGCGTTTTATTTGCTTGACTGTAAAACTTGAGTCTAGTCCCTCTCAGCTAACCACTCTAAAGTATTTTAACTCTCTTCTGAGGATGTGGGTTTTGTACCCTTCTTCATATTGAGTATCCAGAGCACAATGGATGCAGTTTTGTGAATATCTGAATGCGGCTGGGACAGCCCCAGGCTCGTCCACCTCTCCCTCACACACCCTTCCATTGCTAATGGAGTGAGCACACAGCTCAGACTCTTAACTCCTTGGTCAAAACCTGTGGTTCTTCAGGGATGAGGCTGGTGGAATCATCCAGGAGCTCTCTGTGGCCTGTTAACTGAGCTGGCTGGGATCGAAGGTCCCATTTTCCCAGTGGGAGGGGCTGTATCTGAACCCAACTTGCCAAGGATAGGGTGGCCTTGGGACTGCTGGCTTCTTTCCCACAGCAGGAGGGATGGCTAATCCCCATAGGCCCTGGAGGTCTTACCTCCCTGCCCCCCTCTCCGGCACAGCAGCTAGCATTGTCAGTATTTTCCTAATCAGCAGGCACTTAACTTCAGTTGACTCAACACCTGAGTGCAAAAGTGATGGTCTCATCCACTACAAAGTTCACTTTCCAGTTTACACTATCAGGAGAGCAGGGGCTTCAAGCCCCCTCAGGTTACTTGTTTCCCCAGTAAATCTTGCACCTGATGCCTTCTAAAGTTGAAGTTGTAGAATTCACCTTCATCCACTTCACCACAGAGTGTCCACCCCCCCACACACACACACACATATGCACGCAACCGAGGTTCCCCTCCTAATTTCTTTCCTTTACTGAGGGATGAGGTTGAAGTTTTAGCATTAGATGTAAATTCTGTTCTTTAAGCCATGTAGGTTATATTTGTCACTTATTGGTTTTTCTTAAAGCCGAAGTATTAATTCCAACCTTCATCAGGAGCTGATACATGTTCTTAACCCCAAGGACACACTGTTATCCCTAAGTATGCCTGCTGGCTGAAGGGGATGTCTGGGGGAAGGAGTCAGGGGCCTCCCCAGGCTTCCAGAGCAGCCCTCTTCGGGTGGCTCTTCCATCCACCTGCCTTTGGAGAGCAGCCAAGCAGGGACCAAGGGCTGGTGCTTGTCTAGGCAGATTTTAATCTGTGAACTTAAGGGTTCCGGAAGGTGAGGCTTTTAGTTCCCAAGAACCTAAACTGTTGTTACTCAAGCTGGTTCCTGGCCATCTGTCCACCATGATACAGTTGATCCTCCAGTCGCCAGCAAGCAAGAAAGGGTGATGTCTGCTATTGATTGGAGGTTCCAGGGTGGCAGCTGGCAGCCTCCCTCCTGGGGTGGAACTAGGGAACCTCATGGAGATGAAGGGCCTACAGGCTTCATCCAGAGTACAGGAAGTCTAAGGGAATAGTTCACACCTGTTCTTTATCATTTGCTAAGAAAACACGATATTATCTCAACTAGGTAATGAAGCAGAGCCTTTCCTCAGATCAGAATGCCTCGTCTACCTTAGTAGAGGCAGGTCATGTTTCCTCTGAAGGGTGAGCATTTGAGCGTATGACACTTCATGATGACTATGTCAGCCTGATAATAAGAACTAGTTAGTGTTTATTGGATTTTCACTACATGCAGTCATAGTTCTAATTGCTTTACACATTTTAACCCCTTTAATCCACAGAACGGGACAGCTGTGTAGCAGAGGCACTTGTATTAACTCTGTTTTACGGATGACAGAATAGAGACACCAGGAGTTAGAATCCTGCTCTGGGTCACACGGTGAATAGGTATGGCAGAACCAGGAATGGGACCTAAATAATTTGACTTTAAAGCCCAGGCCTAAGCACTGTACCACCCTGACTTTCCAGATCCTGCCACTGCTTCAGAGTGGCTCCAGTTTATCTTTCCAAGTCCCTCTCTTCCCTTTTCTGTAAGAGAACTGGAGCATTTTCTAAACAAAACCCATTCTCTGTGTTCTCCCATGATTCCTCCTCTGCCTAAAATGCCTGTCTCTGTGCTCCATCTCTGCCTGACACCTCACACCTGTTTTTAGACAGAGTTCATCTCAAGGATACCATCAAAGCAAAAGAAATGAACATTTGCTAACTTCCTACTATCTTTTGAGTACTGTATGAAGGACATTAAAATAAAATATTTTAATTAATACTCAGTCTAACCCTTTGGCATGGGATAGGTAAGAAATGGCTCTGAGATGAGTAAAGGGCAGAGCTGCCCTGACCGCAGCATGTGCCCAGGGGCATTGTGAGCACTGGGTGTGTCCTCTCTTTGCCTTGTTGCTCTCACTTAGCACTCTGTGCATCTGCATCTCTCAGGAAGCTTGACCATACCTTACAGTGCAGGCATCTGTGTGATGCCCCGATGACAAGACGTCTGGTAGGAGAAATTGTATCATGCTCCTTTTCCTTGGGTGTCCAGCCCTGTCACTTGTGCCTAAGTCAGTTAATAAATATTTGTGTAATTAAATGTCACTGAATCAAGGGTTAGGGAGGCAGTCTTCGTGGGGAGGACAGGCCCACGCTTGCCAACTCCAACACTTCTTCCAAGTTCCAAAATAATGAGTTGTCAGCTCCCCTGGGTTGCTAAGCCTTTGGGGAAGGAAGAAGTGAGCAAAACAAGCAAACACATGCCTCAATCCAGGAGAGGAAGCTCCTGCTCTCAGACATGACGAGCTCCCAAAATATGTGGTGTTAACTCCAACAGTGCGCATCCAGCACAACTTGCGACTGTACAGGCGTGTGCGAACCAGCTCGCGAACAAAGAGATACCCTAACCCAAATGTGCCAAAATCCGTGAAAACACCACAAAAGCAGCTTAACTTGTATATTACATGGCTCCTGTAAAAGAAGATGATTTGTTTGGCAATTCTCTCTCATCATATGCCTTGTTTTTACTTAACGGTGTCTCATTAGCCTGTTCGTTGTGTGCCAGGTGTGTAAGCAATTAGATAAGGAGCCCAAGGCTCCATGCCTAGCCCACCATTCCTGGATCCTGAGTTCCAGAAAATGAGAAGCCCAAAACCAAGAACTGAAAACAATGCTTTTCTTTTCCATTCCTGCTGCTTTTCCTCTGTCATTCTGAAGCAGAGGGCTGAGAACCATAAAGATAATCTATTTTTAAAACATATTTTTCTTTAAATCTTTATTGTTGAAAGTATTACAAAGGTCCTCCTTTTCCCCCCATTAACCTCTTCCAGCCTGCTCCCATCCTCCTCCCTCCCCACCCCCCAGGCCCTCACCACCCCATTGTCTGTGTCTGTGGTTATGCATATATGATCTCTTCCCACCCAACCTCCCCTGTCTTCCCTCTGAGGTTCAGCAGTCGCCCATATGTGGAATCCAATGAACCAAATAAACTGATGATCAAAGAAAATCTATTTTTTTTTATTTTTCAAATTACAATGTACAGTCAATATTATTCTGTGTTAGTTTCAGATGAACAGCAAAGTGGTTAGAAAATCATGTACTTTATAGAGTGGTGCCCCAAGTGGTGTCTCAGCTGCTTCAGGTACCCACCTGGCCCTATACAGTTATCTCGATATTATTGACTATGTTCCCTGTGCTGTAATTTACTGTAATTGAAATATTAAAGTAAAAAAATTATGGTTGTAGATTCATTTCTGGACTTGCATTTCTATTTCATTGATTGTCTGTATTTATGCTAGTACCACACTGCTTTAATTACCATAACTTTGTAGTATGTTTTTGAAATCAATATATGTGAGTCCTCCAGCTCTTTTTGAAAAAAAAAAAAAAAAAAAGATAATCTAACCATTTATGATCTGCCAAAGAGTTTCAAGATGCCAGCCCTCTTTATCTTGTTCTGATCCCAAATGGCTGAAAAACAGGATTGGTTTTAAAATACATAAACCTGATGATACAATCACCACTAAAGTGCTGGAGGAAGGAAAGGAGCTTAGTTTACCTTTTATCCTACACATGAGAACATAGGGAAATCAAAGCAGTGATGGTAGGAATTGGATTTAAAGTTCATCAAGAAGGCTGTATTTGGAGGGAGAAAAAACCTGATGCGGGGCAACCAAAAGGAAACTATTGCAGTAGTTTTCTGAAAAATATAAGATTGTCTGAGGTCAGTATTAGAAAGAATGATGAGGCAAAGATGGGAAGCATTGTACTTGAGAGGGGACAGCAGAGTGCTGGAAACTGATTAAGGATTGGTGAGGGATGAAGGATGTTTTCCTTCTGTAGGCTGAAATATAAAACACAGGAATAGCAGAAGGTGTGAGGAGAAGATGATGTAGAAGTTGTAGCAGCATGAGGCTGCCATCTCCAGTTTTCTGGGTAAAGTAGGAAGCAGTGCCGCCTGCTAATAATGAGAGGCATCGGGTGTGTTAGGGCCTTGAGGATGATGAAGATTTACAATGGTAAGTGAATATAGAGAAGATGCTGACCAAAGGGAACAAGAAGTGAAGGGCAGAACAGAGGACTCAGAGCCTGGAGAAGGCAGCTTGGCAGGACAGTGTGATTTTTCTCCAGCAGCGTCCACTGCCCAGCTGTTAGAGGAGAGAGCACAGCACGGCAACAACAGGCACAGGAGACATTCTGTAAGACCTGAGATTACTTGGTTTAGCATATTCTGATCACTAAAATCTTGCCTGAGACAGACAGGTACTATCTACCAAGGCCAAATACTGCCCCAAACCATTTGTGTTTTAAATGAATCACTGTGTGAAACGGTATGCTTGGAGTAATTGGTGTGAGAAAGAGTGAAGGGAGCTGTGCCTGGAGGAAGGGAGACTAACCAGGAGAACGGGCAGGTCTCAGGCAGAGTTGGTTGAGATATAACTCAAAACTTTATGACATCAACAGAAAGATGGATTTCTGTATAGCTTTTTGCTTTTTATTTGTTTGTTTGTCTGACTTAATGTATGATTGAATCCTTAAAAAATAAAAATGCAGAATATATCATTTTTAAAAGGCAGTATGCTTTGGCAGGTAAAACCACAGGTGCCGGTAAATCAGCTCCCTGGGTTCAGATGCCAGCTCTGTCACGTTAGAGTTGTGTGATCTTCAACAAATTACCCAATCCTCTTCTATAAAGTGCAAATAATAATCTTACTTATTTATATGGTTGTTGTGAGAATTAAATAGGTTAATACATTAAAGGGCTTGGGAAAACTGCCTGCCTGATACGTATGAAAAACTCAATAAATATTGGTATGTATTTAACCCAAATAGCCTCAGCTCAAAGAATCATCTTGTTCTTGGTATTAAAATGAAAATGGCCCAGGGTCTGGTCCTACCTACAGTGCCCCCTGTCCTAGACTTTGATACATCCCTGTAGATTATAGCAGCTCTTGCTCACTGAACTCTTCTGCTCATTTCTTATGTCCTGTGGTTGTTCTCTTTTTTCCAACTTTGTTGGTTCAACTGTAGACCACACTCTCTTGTCCTAGACTTCCCCAAAGTACCTTCATCACAAGACAAGGTAGAATAATTTTATCCAAGGCAGAGAGGGTAGCAGCAGCAGCTATGCCATAGCACTGCAGCTTACTGTGGACTCTCGTGTATTTTTGAAGGTCCATTGGATATGTTCATGGCCAGGAATGTGTTCCTGGCCATCGCTTCGTCTCATGTGGCCAAGTTATCGAGCCTGTTCCTCTCTCTTTCAGCTTACACTTCTTCATCTCTCTTCCTTTTTAGCCTTGTCTCTTCATGTCCTCTTTCCTGGCTGCCAAAGAAATTCCATCTTTGTTTTAGACCCCACGTTCTACTACCATGGCCTATTAGGGTGTTTTGTCAAATAAAAAAGATAATTCTCTCAAAAAAATGCTGCTGTTGACTTTTAAAATAAGTTTTACCTCATTAAATGTACAAATGTTAATTGTAATAGTGCTGTTCTAATATAAATGTCCACCTCTGTATATCAATAATTCATTAACTCTAGTAAAAAGCCTCCTTTTATACATTTTACTACTACTTTGTGGAGGTTCACATCATTGTCTGTGAGAGAGATTAATTCACAGTTTTCTTTTATTTGTAACAATTTCTATTTTAAACAATTTTTTTGTATCAAGGTTATATTGGCCTAAGATAATGAGTTGGGAATGCTTATTTTCTCTTCTCTGGGAGAGTTTCTGTAAAGGTATTGTTATTTCATCTTTAATGTGTATAAGAGTTTACAGGTGAAAACACTGAACCTGGATTCTGTATGTATGTTTATATGTGTGAAGGTTTGTCGATAAGCTGTTTCTCACATAAAATTTTAATGTTTCTTATGTAAAAAAGAAAAATTAGTTGTAATTTCCTACAGCCCATAAAATCTATACAAGCATGAGAAAAAAATGAATTTACCTGCTACTGCAGTAAAAACCATAATATTCAAAATTAATATTATTTCTGTGTGATGGATAATTGTTTTCCTTGGCTAAGTTGCAATTTGAAATGTGAATGAGGTGTTGTTTGGGTCTTCTGAGATTGTTCTACCTAAGCTCTCTTGCATCAAAGGATTACTCAAGTTTCCCATCCCTTTTCTTCGTTCAAAATATGAGAAACTTTCCTCATAAGGTACACAGTGACATCATTTGGCCTTCACTTCCCAAAAATTCATCATCTGTGTACCAGATCCTCACATTAGCTACCAGTGTGATGCTCTTAATAAAAAGCTTTCTCCAAATATCAGTGCTGGAAGGGGTCAGTCTTTGATGAGTAACTTCTCTCTCTCTCTCTCTCTCTCTCTCTCTCTCTCTCTCTCTCTCTCTCTCTCTTTCTCTCTCTCTCATCATTAACCCTCTCTATCAATTATCTCTCCTATTGAAAGAAGTTCCACTTTCTGACTCTTCTTTCCTCACCTTTCTGTTTCTATTTCTCGATTCCCTGGTCTCCCTCCCCTCTTTCTTGCCATTCCCTGCACTCTTTGCCTTCCTTTTCTGCCTTAAGAATAGTGTTTTTACATTATTAGAAACATTTCATAATATTCTTTTCTAGAGTAAAGCCCTTTTGATTTCACTATACTGAGTTAATATTCATAAAGCACAAAATAGTTCCAGACATATAGTAAGCATTGTTTGTTATTAATTTTTATTTATTTACTAATTTAAAAATATGAACATACTCTGGGGACCATCCTGGTTTACAGTGATTTTTTTTTTTTAAACTTCAGGAATTAAACCACTCTGGATGGGATCCAAGATGGACCTATTTCTTTTCAGTTTTGTTGAGATATAATCCTATATAATAAAAGCCTAATATTCAAATTGTCCCCTTGGAGGGTCACTCGACTGAAAGTTGGACCGGGAGACTGGGAGTTCGACCACTTGCTGTGACATGTGCTGACCACCAGGGGGCGATGCACTGCAACACACTGTGACACACTGCGACCTCTTGCTAGCTACCTCGGGGTGGAGGTGATGGGGTGATGGTCAGCCGTAAGAATGTGGGGAGCCCCCCCACCCAGCGTTCAGGTGCTGGGCACCCACAAGGGGCCCACCCTGCACCCGCGCAGCCTCTTCCAGGTGAGCCTGACCACAGCTGCCAGAACAACAGGGGCTAGTCGGGCTTCGCATGGGCTCACACAGGAGCCAGTGTGCAAGGCTGGCCAGGAGAGAGCATGCTGCCCACCCGGCTTCTGTGTAGCACTGCTGGGTGGCCCAGAGGCCCACTCTGCACCCCAGACCTTGGCATCTGACTGCACTCACTGCATCTCCATGTGGGGACTCGGCGCCATGACTCAGGCGGAGGGTGGTGCCCAAGGGCCCAAGTGCTGTCCAGGGCCCAGAGATCAGCTAGGACCTGCCCTTCCATGCCAGACGCTAGGGCTTCAATTGCCAGCCAGGCCTAGGGACCACACCCATGCACAAATTTCATGCAATAGGCCTCTAGTTGATATATAACTTTATATTGGTTTAAGCTTACAACATAATGATTTCCTATCCTATCTAATAAAAGAATAATATGCAAATTAGGCATCACTGCATCACAAAGATGGCTTCTCCCATAGCCACAAGATGGCAGTGCTCAGTCTGGCTCATCCCCACCACTGAAGTGGTCAGGCCTGTTAGCCAGGCAGGTAGTGGGGGAGGTGGGGGGCCTGAGGGGAGGAACAGGAGATCAGAGGTGGCTGGGGGTCCCCTGCCCAGACCAGAGGCCTCAGGCATGGGCAAGGGTGGAGCCGTTTATTAGAGGGGGCAGGGGCAGAGCCGGTGATCAGAGGGGTATGAGGGTGCCCTACTAGACATAAGGCCTGGGCCAGAAGACTCAGGCCTGGGCAGAGGCAAGGCCAGAGATCACAGGGGCCTGGGCACCAGTGGAGCTGGCAAAGCAGGGGTCTAGGGGGTCCCCTGCACAGGCCTGTAGCCTTGACCAGAGGCTCAAGGGTGGAGCCAGCAATGGCAGGGGCCGGGGGGTCCCCTGCCCAGGCCTGTAGCCTTGGCCAGAGGTTTCAGTGGGGTAGGGGTGGAGCCTGTAATGCAGGGGCCTGGGGGTCCTCTGCCCAGGCCTGTAGCCTTGGCCAGAGGCTGCCAGAGGGGCAATGGCAGAGCCGGCGATGGCAGGGGGCAGGATCAGAGCCTGTGATCACAGAGGCCTGGGCTCTGTGAAGCTGGCAATCAGAGAGGCTTGGGGGTCTCTGCCTAGGCCTGTAGCCTCATGCAGAGACTGCAGGCCTAGGTAGGGACAGAGCCAGTGATCGCAGGGCTCTGGGGGTTCCCTGCTGAGGCCTGCATCCTCAGCCAGAGATTACAGGCCTGGGCAGGGGTGGAGCCGGTGATTGGAGTGAACTACAGAGGAAACACCTTTTCTGACCACTCACTGGCTAAGCTCCCTGTTTGCCACTGGTAATATTCTTAGTAACTTGGGTAATAAGAATCCAAAAAGGCAATCTAGGGTTTTACCACCACACTCCTGGAGAAAAAAAATGAAGGTCTACTGCTGGAGGGCTAAGAAATGTCATATTCTGCCCTAGCCAGTTTGGCTCAGTGCATAATGCCTCAGCTTGCTGACTGCAAGGTCTGGGTTCAATTCTGACCAAGAGCATGTACCTAGATTGCAGGCTCCTCCCTGGCCAGGGCCCAGGTCAGGGTTCATGCAGGAGGCAACCAATCAAAGTGTTCCTCTCACTTTGATGTTTCTCTCTGTTTTTTCCTTCTCTTCCACATTCTCTAAAAATCAATGGAAACATATCCTCAGATGAGGATAAAAAAAATAAATAAATGTCATATCCTATGAAAGACACATCTTGAAAATGCCTAAAGAAAGTTGTCATATTTTCATGGTGAAGGGACTGGAGTCTGTGTTGATGAAAACACCTTGGTGGCTGCGGTGACTGGCAGTAGCTGCAGCAGTGGGGTGATGGGGCTGGTGGCTTCCCCTGATTAGCCTGGTTGCCTCCCACAAAGGGAAGCCAGACTGTAGCTTAGGTCTGCTCCCCAAGGGGAGCAGGGAACGGGCTTAAGCCGTCAGTAGGACTCCCCCTGAGGGCTCCCAATATGTGAGAGGAGGCAGGCTGGGTTGAGGAACCCTTCTCCACCACCCCCCCCCCGTGCACAAATTTTGTGCACCAGGCCCCTAGTGTATATATATTGCAATATGTTTACTACAATTTTAGTCAATAGGTATCACCTCACATAGTTATAAAATTTGTCTCTCCCCAATTCAGGCAACCATTAATATATTCTCTGTATCTATGGTTCTGTTTTTTGAATTACACACATAGTGATAGCATACAGAACTGTCTTTCTCTGTCTGACTTATTTCACTTAGCACAATGCCCTCAAGATTCATCCCTGTTGTTGCAAATGTTGCAAGATGGAATTATTTTATACTAAATCTTGCTCTTGAGTGTGATTAGAGGATGATTTTAATACTACCATGACAAAGATCCTAAACATCATTAATGCTGTAGCTGATACAGTGTAGGGAGAATCAACTGATGCTGAACGTTAGGTTTAATTTCATGTGATCAAACTTAAATATTATGCATAAAAACAACTCTGTTGTTTCAGATGCTCAGTTGTGCTTTTCTTTTAATACCCAGTTTCACACATTTATTTCTGCTTAGTAAAACTGGATTCTGGTTTTCCAGAAAAACTCAAGAATAATTGAAAGGGAACTACACACCTATTTATTACATACATATATGTATTGGGGACAATTTTAGTTGTTACCTAAGTGTGGAGATTTTTTTAAAGAACCTTAAAGATAGTATGAGAGTAGAGGTATATTTACAGAGAGTAAACACTTCCAAGTCAGAGAGGACATACCGGAACGTGCATTCAGGACCCACATCCTGGGAAGCTCACAACCCGGAAAGCCTGACCTGTAAAAGATGTTGGAAACTTGCAGGATGTGGAGACAGGATGTAGTGGGAAACCCTGACTCAGGCTCACCTGGGCCCTTACAGCTCTCAGCTGCTTTGTTTTCCTGCACTTCAAACACAATTGGTTAATATGATTGTTTGATGGTCTTTTCATCTACACACGCTTCCCTAGGTTTTCCTGAGCTATGACCAGCCCATATGGATATTATGTGCAGAGCTCTCAGCTGCCAAGATGGCAATTTACCTCCTAACTTCCTTCAAAGGAGCATTTTACAACCTCTGCCTCTCAGCTTTTGAGTGTGAGGAAATGATCATTTTAAACAAGGGTTGCAATAGACCTCAAATTTGGCACCTTCTTTGTTAGATGTAACCATTTTAGGAGTAAACAGGATGGCAGAGTGGGAGCTCTCATCAAGAACGGCCATTAGCAGAGCTTAATTCTAGAATTTAAAAGACCCTGGTGTTTGTAAACCGTCCTTTGCGTGGAAGTACATAATTTGCTATGTAAATTCTTCAACAATGCTGATGAAAGCCCATAAATGATTTGTGGCCAAGCAAGGGTCCAGCTGTTTCCTCCAACCTGACAGGGCCCTGTCCGGCAAAGTGAGTGTGACTGACAGGTGACTAGCTCACAGGTAGGATGACCACGTCCCCATTGGCTAGGACAGTCCTGGTTTAGGCATATTGCTTCCACGTCTGTCCAGCTAACAGCCCTTTCACTCCCAAGCATGTTCAGATTTGGATACTAAACTTAATGGACAACTTATTTATAAACACACAAGAGGTCATTAATCCTCACTTGAGGACATTTTCATTGGTTTTCAGAGTGTATATGTGTGGGAGAGAAAGAGAGAGAGAGAGAGAGAGAGAGAGAGAGAGAGAGAGAGAGAGAGAGAGAGAGAGATGTGAAAGAGACATATTTACTGGTTGCCTCCCATATGCGTCCCTGACCAGGGCCAGGGATTAAACTTGCAAACTAGGCAAGGGCCCCTGACTGGGAATCAAACCCTCCACCATGTGGTGTGTGGGCCAGTGCTCTAACCACTGAGCAACATCACCCAGGGCTATTTACTTATTTTATTTTTAAAATTAAGTGTATTGGGGTGGCATCAGTTAAGAGGATCATACATGATTCAAGTGTACAGTTTTATGATACAAGATCATTATGTTTCATCTGTATTTATCAGTGACATTGGTCTGCAGTTTTTGTTTTGTTTTTTTATGTTATCCTTGCCAGATTTTGGTATCAGTTATGCTGGCCTCATAACATGTGTTAGGGAGTATTACCTCTTCTTCAATTTTTTTGGAAGAGTTTGAGGGTAGATTTCAAATCTTCTTTGAATGTTTGGTAGAATTCACTAGTAAAGCCATCTAGTACTGGACTTCTATTTTTTGGGACATTTTTGATGGTTGTTTCAATTTCCTTATTGCTGATCAGTCTACTGAGATTTCCCAATTCTTCATGATTCAGTCTAGGAAGGTAATATATTTCTAGAATCTTATCATTTATTTTAGGTTATTAAATTTGGTTGAATATAATCTTCATAACATCCTGGTATGATCCTTTGCATATCTGTGATGTCTATAACTTTTCCTCTTTCATTTCTGGTTTTGTTTACATGGGTCATTTTTTTCTTTTTTCTTTAATGAGTCTAGCCAGGGGGTTGTCAATTTTATTAGTGTTTCTTTGTTTGTTTCCAAAGAATCAGCTCTTTGTTGAATTAATTTTTTTGTGTGGTCTTTTTCTTTTCTATTTCATTTAATTCTCTAATTTTTATTATTTCCTTTCTTTTGCTGTCTTTTAGTTGCTTTAATTCTTTTTTCAAGTGCTTTAATACATAATGTGAGGCTATTTACTTGGGATTTCTCTTGTTTCTTGAGGTAGGCCTGTCATGACATAAATTTCCCTCTCAGTGCTGCTTTTGCTGCATCCCAGAAGTTTTTGTGTTGTATTGTCATTCTCTTTGTCCCTTTTTTTTAAATCCTCACTTGAGGATATGTTTATTGATTTTAAAGAGATGGAGAGAGAGAGAGAGAGACAGAAAGAAACATCGATGGGTTGCCTCCTGTACATGCCCTGATCAGGAATTGAACCTGCAACTTAGGTATAAGCCATGACCAGGAATCAAATCCAGAAGTTTGTGTGTATAGGACGGCACTCCAACTAATTGAGTCACTCAGCCAGGTTGTCTCTATATATTTCTGATCTCACCTTTTATTTCTTCTTTGCCCAATCATTTTTTAGTAGTATGTTGTTTATTCTCCACATATTTGTGGGTTTCTTTACTTCCTATTTTGCAGTTGATTTCTAATTTCAAGGCATTGTGGTCAGAGGATATGCTTAGTATAATTTCAGTCTTCTTGAATTTGTTGAGACTAGTTTTATGACCCAACATATGGTCTATCCTTGAGAATGTTCCGTATACCAAGGAGAAGAATGTATAATCTGATATTCTGGGATGAAAGGATCTGGAAATGTCAATTTGGTCTAATGTGTCATTTAAGGCTGATATTTCTTTATTGATTTTCTGTTTGGATGAGCTGACTAGAACTGTCAATGGAGTATTAAATTGCTCAACTATGATTGTGTTTTGGTCAGTACTCCCTGGTTGGGTGCATGTATAGTAAGAATGGTTATGTCTTCTTGATGTAGTGTTCCCTTTATCATTATAAAACTAGGGGCCCGGTGCACAAAAATTTGTGCACTCGGGGGGTGGGGTCCCTCAGCCCGGCCTGTGCCCTATTGCAGTCTGGGACACCTCGGGGGGGATGTCCACCTGCTGGCATGCCTGGCCAGCCTGGGTGAGGGGCTGAGGGCCATTTTCAGGCTGCCCACAGCCCCTTCAGGGTTCGTGCACTGGGGGGTAGGAAGGCTGGTGAGTGCAGGCCTGAACGTTTCCCACCAGAGAGCCCACGATTGCACACGCCTGGTGGGCCCACACCGCTGAGGGGACACACCTGGCGCAGAGTTGGGTGGCAATCCAGGGGCGGACGCTGGTGCAGAATCCCTTGGTGGGGCCCTGCTGCTGAGCAAACACACCCGGGGTGGAGCTGGGCAGTAAACTGGCTTCGGATTCTCCGCACTGTGCAGCAGACGCTTCCTCACGCCCTGTGGAGGCCCCTGGGGGGCGGATGAAGGTAGCGGACCCTGGACAGGTGTTCCTGGACACCCCGAGGAGGCCCCCAGGGCAGAGCCAGGCAGTGGACCCAGGACAGGCATTCCTGGATGTCCCGCAGAGGCCCCCGGGGGGGCAAAGCCAGGCAACAGACCCAGGAGGGCTGCTCCTGCAGAGGCCCCGCGCTCCTGCATGCCCCGAGGAGGCCCCCAGGGGGTGGAGCCAGGCAGTGGACCCAGGACAGCTGCTCCTGGATGCCCCGAGAAGGCCCCAGGCCAGACCCCCCCTCCCACTGAGCTGACACACCTGGCACAGCTATGCCGGCCAGCCGTGGAGGCTCCCAGTGCAGAGCCGCCCTGCCAGCCTCCATCTTGGCTGGATTAATTTGCATACAGCCGCTCTGATTGGCTAGTGGGTGTGGCTGTGAGCAGAGGCTCAGCCAGCCTAGGCAGGCAGTTGCAACAGAAGCCTTTGGTTTGCTCTAGCTCCATGGCTGTTGGCCTCCATCTTGGCTGGGTTAATTTGCATACAGCCACTCTGATTGGCTGGTGGTAACGGTCAATTTGCATGTTTCTCTTTTATTATCTGTGTCTCTTTCTGCCTTTGTTATCTTGAACTCTATTTTGTCATGTATAAGTATGGCTACACCTGCTTCTCTATGGATGTTATTTGCTTAGGGAATCATTTTCCACCCTTTCACTTTGAATCTACCTTTGTCTTTGCAGCTTAGCTATGTCTCCTGAAGGCAGCATGTGATCCACTCAGCTACTTGGTGTATTCAGTTCATTTACATTTAGAGTAAGTATTGCTGTATGAGGATTTCCTGTCATCGTTTTGTCTTTTGTTTTCTGGTGACTCTGTGCCTTCATTGGTTCTTTTCCTTTGTGTTCTTATCTAGAATTTCCGTTTAGTGGTATTCCATACTCCTTCCCTTTTTTGTTTTTAAGCTGTTTCTCGGTGTTTTGTGTGTAGTTACCACTGGGTTTATGAAAAGGAAGTTTCATATATACAGTAGTGTTTTTTTTTTCCTTTTGAATGCATCTGATCTTCACTCTCCTTTGCAAATTCCGGTCTTTATCCCTCCCCTTTTTAATGTTTTTGTTGTCCCAAATTATCTTGTAAGTTTGTTGGTAGTCTTACCTGTAGTGTGTGACCTTTCATTCTGTTTCAGATAGAATAACCTCCTTGAGTATTTCCTGCAATGGAAGTCTTCTGGTGACAAATCCCCTCAGTGTCTGTATGTCTGAAAAAAACCTTTATTTATCCTTCATATTTAAAAGATAACTTTACTCTCTATATATTATTCTTGGCTTGTAATTTCTATCAGTAGTTTGAGTATTTGGTTGCACTATCTTCTGGCGGGTAGAAGTTCTATGATAACCTAATGGACTTTCCTTCACAGGTTACTTTCTTATTTCCTCTGTCTGCCTTGAGAATTCTTTTGTCATTAATTTTTGGCAGTTTTAATACAATGTGCCTTGGAGAAGGTCTCTTTAGATTGAGGTAACTAGGTGTTCTGTTTGCTTTCTTGGATTTGAGGATCTACTCTTTCCATAGGGTTGGGAAGTTCCCATCTACTATTTGCTTGAAAAAGCTCTCTGCTTCCTTCTCCTCATTCTCCTCTTTTTCTAGTATGCCTATTATTCTTATTTTGATTTTTTCTGATGGAGTTAGATAGTTCTCATAGAGCTCTTTCACATTTTTTAATGCTTAACTCTCTCTCTTATTCCCTTTGTATCATTTCTAGATTTCTATCTTTAGTATCATTAATTCTTCCCTCCATATGGCTGGCTCTATTTCCTATGCTCTCTAGTTTATTCCAGATCTTTTTTTATTGAGTTCTTCATCTCCCAAATTTCTGTTTGGTTCTTTTTTAAAGTTTTAATATCTTTGGTAAAGTATTCATTTTATTTATTAATTTGTTTTCTGAGTATATTAAATCACCTGTCTATATTTTGTCACATCTTATCGAGTATTTTCAGAGCTGCAATCTTGAATTCTCTGTCATTTATATCACATATTTCCATTTATTCAAGTTTACTTTCTGGAGACTTTTCATTTTCTTTTTGAGCTGCCTTTCTACCTTGGTTATTCCTGATATTTGATGGGTTCCTTCTCAGTCTAGGCATCTGTGTATAAGAGGCATTAGTCTAGCAGATTACTATGAAGAGGTCTTTCTATTCTTTTCCAAAAGGTGGCATTGAGTCACAAGTTTTTTAGCTCTGTGAAATCCAAAAGCTGACCCCACCTCACCCTCCCCATTGACTTCCATTGATGGTCAGTGTAGCCACATGCTTGGGAATGGGGTTGTCATGGTGGGGGAACCTACTGCTTTTTTTGTTTTGCCCTCTCGGTAATGGTGATCTTAGAGCTCTGTGGGGGTCCTCCCTCCTCCATGTGCCCCAACCAAGGATCAGTCAAAGAGTGGACCCTTTGCTCAGGGAAAACAGTGATTCTGTAGTAACGCTTTTCGGGTTTGCAGATCCAATACTGAGGGCGTCAGGAGGTGAGTTTGGGGGTCTATAGGATGACAGGGGTACCCTGGCTTTTTTTCTTTGTTCAGAATGCCACTCAACAACCATGGCAGAACCCCTGTGCTGTGTTCTTGCCCAGGTCTCTGCACTGCTCACTCCTGCAGAAGTGCTCATTGAGGTTTTCTGCTCTGCCTGGCTGAAGGAAGCACCAGCCACAACCATCTTCCTCCCCTCTCTGGGATGAGCCCTGCTATGAGCTCCTGGCTGCAGGGCTGCATCTATGGCTAGTCTGATCCCTCCTACCTGCTCTGTTTGTTCCCTCTTGGCCACTTTTAGATGCTTCAATGCTGGGATCTCTGAGGCATGCCTGTGTGTTGAGCAGGGGATCCTTACTGAGTTCTAGTCGTTCAGATTGTTGAAATTTCAGGGGGCAAGATCAAGGGGATTTCTCACACTGATTTCCTCTAGTAGTTTTTAAATTACATTTTCTATTTTAGGAATCTTTGCCCAATAATTGGAATACAAAATATAGCTGCATGTTAAAAATTGTCTTAATTACATGCTTTACTGGTTACTTGTTCTATTTCTTCTATTCTTGTTCTGTTTCTTATATCCTATGTCATTCCATTTCTTGAATTACATTTTTACATTGAGTAATATTTTCAGAAGGTTATGTGGGTGGAAAAAATTTCTAAATTATTTGCATATTTGAAATTATCTTCATTTTGCCTTCATACTTAAATGATAATTTGCCTGAGAGATGTTTCCAAATGCTTTTCACTCAGAATATTTTGGCTATTTCTTCATGGCTTCCTAGCTTTTCCTCTTGCCAATCAGAAGTCTGATGCCAGACACATTCTAATTTCAAATTTTTCTTTCCTTCCATCCTAATTTTGAAACTTTGTGACATTTTTCTTTTTTAATCCTTGGAAGTCATAAAAATCACCAAAATGCATTGTTTCTTAATATTTTTATAAAGCACATGATCAGCCCATTTAATCTGAACACACATATCTTTCTTCAGCATATAAAAATTTCTTCCATTTTTTTCTTTGATTTTATATTTTCTTTATGCTCTCTGTTCTCTCATTTTATTGGGCAAATATTAGTCCTCTGGATATAACTCCATATTTATTAACTTTTCTCTTATTGTTTTCATTTTTATTTCTTTTTCTGTGTTCTTGATAAAGTTCTTATCTTAAACTTCCAGGTTGCTAAGTATGCCTCTAGTCTTCTCCATTCTTCTATTCAATCCTACTACTGAATTTTCACTTGAGCAACCAGATTTTTTAACTTCCAAAGAATTATTTAGTGTTCTCATACTTGAATTTCATACTATTTTTAACACTTAACAGATATGATTTTATTGAATTCTCAGAAGACATTTCTGTAATTAACTTTTTAGTATTTACTTAATTTCTTGCATTAGTTGTGCTTCCCTTAAAGTAATTCCTCTGTGTATTCCACTAATTTGCTTTTTTTTTCTCCCTTAAATATTGGGGCTTGGCTCTATAGTGGGTGGACCTCTGTGATGGGTATGTTTCTCGGAAGGCTTGAATCTTGGGGTTTCTGAAGGTGGAGCACAAAGTGATGCCAAAATGTTAGACAAAAATTTGATCGGTGTTCTGATGATGGAGGACACATTTAGGGCTTCAGCAGGACAAGTTTGGTTATAGATTACAATCCTACAAAATTCTTTCAAGAAGTCAAAGAATGTTTGGAAAATGAGTTTCCCATGAAATCCTGTGTGTAGTTCATGAAGTTATGAACTTCTTTTGCAGATTGTATTGTATATGTGAATGTGCTGTGAAGAGCTAAAACTATGCAAGATTGTTATTAATTACGATGAAATTCTTTTGACCTGCTTTTCTTTTTTTATATACCCAGTCACCTAATTTTATAAAAGCTAAATTTTTAAAAAAACAAACCCTCCATATTGTAGGATTACTTCATACTTTACTCACGTACTTTCAAGTTCACAGGCAGTAAATTACACTAAGCACTAAGGAGAAAATTCCAAATAAAAATATAAAAATTGTGAGATACTAACATTATAATTTGATGAAAGATTATGAAAACAATACACTCAAATTTTTAAGCTGTAACTTTATTTGGAGCAGAATTATTTTTATAAAAAGTTAGCAGTTTTAAATACCTCAGAACAAACTATTCAAAAAGTAACATTTTATTTCAAAAGGGTCTTGCCTATGTGGTCTGCCCTTTTTTAAAAAATATATTTTACTGATTTTTTACAGAGAGGAAGGGAAAAGGATAGAGAGTTAGAAACATCGATGAGAGAGAAACATCGATCAGCTGCCTCCTGCACACTCCCCACTGGGGATGTGCCCGCAACCAGGGTACATGCCCTTGACTGGAATTGAACCTGGGACCCTTGAGTCCACAGGCCAATGCTCTATCCACTTAGCCAAACTGGTTAGGGCTGCCCTTTTTTGTTATTGTGAATATTTACTTTATACATATATTCTCCCTGTAATCAAATCAGGTGACTACCGGCACTGAGATATCTGATATCAGAAGACTTTGTTCAGGTCATTTAGGATTCACATCAGCACAATGTATATAAGAAACTGATAATATATATTAATGTGTAAAAAAAGAAACATTCTCACAAAAAATGGGCAAAGAATATAAGCAAATAACTTTCCAAAGGTTATAAATATATCACTAAATATATAGTCAGATTTATGCTAATTAAAATAATGAAATACTATATTTCCTCACATAACAGCAATTATTAAATAATGAGACTATCAAGAAGTTATCAAATTATAGAAAAAGGAATACTCTTGTGAACTACCAGTGAGAAAATAAATTGATGCATTGGTTTTTAGAGTAATTTGACAGTTTCTATTAAATTAATAATGTGCAGGCTGTATGATCCAGCTAGAAAAATATTTGCATATGTATATTAGAAGATGTGAATGATAGCTGCATAATTCACTGCAGCACTTTTGTGATAATAAAAATATTAGAAACAACAAATGACTCTTACTTGAGGAGTAGTTAAATGAAATGTGATAATTCATACACTGGAGTAACCATAATTAAAGCAATAAATGAAATCTTTATATAAATCAACAAGATATATCTTTAAAATCATATTGAATAATAAAAAGAAAGTTATAGAATAAATATACCATATAAGCTTATATTTTAAAAGGACACAAAACAAATTTATGTTTTATTTATGATATAAAAATATAGAAAAAGGTCTGGAAAGATTCACAGAGAATGTGAAAGAAGCTTCCTGGTATCTTAAGTGTCCAGAACTGGCATAAGGTCATTTCAACTATTGGTCAAAGAAAGTCTCAAGGCCAGCTCAGATTCATGGGGATTTCATTCCTTGATGGGAGGAGTGGCATTTGTATGGACAGTGGTCATGGTGGTGGTGATGATAGTGGTGGTGGTGGTGGTGGTGGTGGTGGTGGTGGTGGTGGTGGAGGAGAAGACCATCTTTGGAGACTATCTACCATATTTTCCTTTCCCTCTTTTAAGAAGTTAATATCCTCCAGTTCTTGGCACGTTAACTCTCCCCTATATCTCCATCAAAGCTAGCATTTTTTTATTTTTTAAATATATTTTACTGATTTTTTTTACAGAGAGGAAGGGAGAGGGATAGGGAGTTAGAAACATCGATGAGAAACATTGATCAGCTGCTTCCTGCACGCCCCCTACTGGGGATGTGCCCAAAACCAAGGTACATGCTCTTGACTAGAATCGAACCCAGGACCCTTCAGTCCGCAGGCCGACGCTTTATACACTGAGCCAAACTGGTTAGGTCAAAGCTAGCTTTTAAGAAGATTTTATAGGATTCTTTTACTTTAATTGTGAACTTGAAACAAGATAAGCCATTCTAATGGAACATTTACATTTTATATCTCTCTCTGTGGCAAGAAATGATTTATCTTTCTTAAGACAAGTTAGGGCATTAACAAGAGGGGAAAGTGCTTTTCAGAGTTTTGTGTTTGAGTCACACCTCATGGTTTTCTAAGTGCTTCACTCCTGCACCTTCTTAAAAGCTGGCTGGGGATAAAAGGGTAATATTACCCTGCAGGGACTGAGTTCTCCGTTCATGGGTGCTGCCCAGAACTTGGCTCTGAGCTTCTGAAAGGTGTTCGTTGTTACCTGAAACAGAAGTATACTGTAACCACTTTCCCATGGCTTGCTGAGCCACACTTAGTTGTTGGCCATGTCAGATATCAAATGGGAGAGGAGGGACAACAAGAAGTCAGGGAGTCATCTACTCAAAACTATTTGTTGAGGTCAATGTGGCTGGATACTATACAAGGCACTGAGTGTACCAGAAGTGAACAAGACAGTCAGAGTCAGCTCTCACAGAGCTTATAGTCTCATGAGATATATAGGCAGGGAAACAACAAGAGTAATACATGTTAAGTACAAATAAAGGGAAGTTATAAGGGGCTATGGGAAGACCACAGAAGGAGCTAAACAGTGGTATGCTGGTGTTTAACATCTGGCTCTATCAAAAAGACAAAACAAAACAAATGCCTCCCCATCATTTGTAGTGTTTGTCAATTTCCATGGTCTAAAGATGCCAACCAGTTTTAAGCAACCATCATGATGTCACTGATGGAGCTGTAAAGAGGTACAGATGTTGAAAGTCGGCACAAGACCGCTGCACTACTCCACGGAAGCTAAATGAGTTGGGGGAGGGGGAGAGGGATTTCAGATGTTGGAAAGGCTCTCTGGAGGTAGAACCATCTAAGGTGAGAACTGAAGGATGGGGAAGAATAAACCAGATGAAGAGGATCACAGAGCAATGTTCCGCATAGAGGGGACAGTGTGTGTCAAGATGAGAGAGGGCATGGCCTGCTTGAGAATTACAGAGGCTCAGTGTGAATCAAGGGCATAGTACTGAGTAGTATGTATGTGTGGGTCAGGGAGGGAAGGGGCACGTGTGCATTTGTTGTGTGCAGTGTGGTATGTATACATTCATGGTGTGGTGTGTCGTGTATGTATTGGTGTGCATGTGTATACATGGGTGTTGTGTGGCAAATGTATGTGTACATGGTGCAGTAGTGTGTGTGTGTGTGTGTGTGTGTGTGGGTGGGTGGGTGTATGTGTGTGTTGGCTCTAGCAAAATACCATTGACTGAGTGGCTTAAACAGTAGACATTTCCCCACAGTTTTGGAGGTTGGGAAGTGCAAGATTGAGGTTTCTGCAAATTTGGTGTCTGGGAAGGGCCCTCTTTCTGGCTTGCAGAAGGCTGCCTTCTTGCTGGGCCCTCTCATGTAAGAAAGAGAGAAGGAGCCCTGTTCTCTATCTCCTCTTCTAAGGCACTAATCTCTTTATGGTGTAATTAGGTCATCCTCATGACCTCAGGGGTGTAAGCCCTGAAAGTTGTTTTTGTTTATTTGTTTGTTTGTTTTGTAATGCAAGTGGCTGATTTAAAACTTTAATTGCCAAAGCATCTACTACTCCTTCAAAGAGGTATCCACTTCTAAGACAGGTACCTCAGACAAACACAAGCCAGGTGCTAAAAAAGAGACAGGCTGCCCCCTGCACTGAGGATCCTTTGTTTCAGAGATCTTGGACAATTTCAATAACTGATCATATGGAATACTTGAGTGGTTTCTCTCTCTCTTCCCATGCTTTAAATTCCCACTCTTATGTTTTAAATTCACAATAGAGAGTGACCTCACAAAAACTTAGTTCTCCACCCTTCACCCTAATAAAAACAGAATCCCAAGTTCATGTTCTATCTATCTATCTATCTATCTATCTATCTATCTATCTATCTATCCTCTACCTACCTATCTACCTATCTCTATTACTCTCCCTCCTACCTGCCACCTCACTGTGTGGCCCCAGGTATGCTATGTAATTTCCAGATCCCATGATAATAAACCTTTTTTTTTTTAATTTCCTGCTGGTTATTTCTGAAAGACATCTTGCAATCATAATAAGAATCACAAGGGCTGGGCTGGCCACTACTTTGGTTACAGATAGGCTGAGACCAATACAAAACACCTCATCTAAACCCAATTACCTCCCAAAGGTCTAACCTCCAAATACCATCAGATTGAGAGCTGGCAATTCAACATGTGAATTTGGCAGGGATACATTCAGTCCGCAGCAGTATGTGTGTTGCTGATGAAAGCAACATGGGACAGGGATAAACCATGAAATTATATCCTGGCCCTTGACTTTAACACAAGATTCTGCCCAAATTGTGGGGCCACCTGTCTTTCAGGGAGATTTTGATATCACAAGAACTCAGCAATTTTACAACTTTCACTTGGTAAGTTTTTCTCTAGCTGACAGCTCCTCTGTAGACTCAAAGGATTTCTAGGGAGGATCCAGCGCAGTTCATTTGTGTTTCCTGTGGGGAGGACTTTAATGCAGGGAGGGCCTCTCCCAGGTCACCCGGCAGGGAGAAGAGAGAGTGATAGAGATAGATAGGTAGATAGATAGATAGATAGATAGATAGATAGATAGATAGATAGATAGCTAGTTCTCATACTTGCAACTCTCCCATGAGAGTTGGGGTTGGAAGTAAAATAATGTAATTTGGTTAGATCATGCTAAATAAATAGGCCAAATCCTTCCTAACACTCTACTAAACAGTACTTTATTTAATAGCATTATTAAATAGAAAATTATCCATGTGATAAGCATCCTTCATAGATATACAATCATTTGATGACATAATATGTCTTATCCTTTCTTTCCTGCAAGGCAAGATGAGGACTAGTCATCTTAGCAACTATACCCCTTCAACAACCTATCAGTGGCTGACCAAGATTTGTACCTTTAAAAAAAAATAGTTGCAAAATGGCAACTATTTTTGGCCTTCTTTAAATTGCCGAGTTCGCATAGGCTGAAAGAAATGCTGATTATACATCTGGGAACAGAGGTTTGGGCTGCAGACCAGGTTTAGACAACCTCTTACTCACCAAGTAAAACTTGGTGAGTTTCCAAATTTTAAGTTAAAAAGCTGACAATAATGGAAGAAATATGCCCATCACTTTAAGGAGAACAGTCACGTTTTCCTCTTGAGATGATAATACCAGAACCTGACTATAAAGTAATCACTCTCACGTGACTTATTCACAGATAATCATGATAAAATGCTCCATGACCCTGTGCCAGGGAAGCTTAACAAGAGAGAATTGGGTTTCTGCTTTTATCCCTCCTGGGCTGGTGGAAAAACTCCAACTTAGTGACACAAACTTAACATCAAACTGAGGCAGGGTAGTAAGAAGCTAGGGAAATTCTTGACATTGGAATAGGGAAACTGAGACAAAATAATTAAGCAAAGCCAAACAATTTGAGCAGTTTACAGCCTGCTAATGAATCACAAAGTTTTATCTTCCCTGACCAAGGACATAGGATCAAATGGTTTACATATTCCAGACTCTCTCAGGGCAGGCCAGCCTTGGTCAGGTCCCTCTTCAGTATCCTTCTTTAAAAATGAAACTAATCATAAAATAACCCTGACCCATCTATAAACACATTATAATGACTCAACATATGAAAGGACACACCTGAAAAGTGAATGAATATTCTGCTAAAACCTGCCTGCCACCTCCCCTAGGATTCTCACAGGCCTCAAGACCAAGAATCACGGTGTAGCTGTCACTAGCAATACATCCACCTTGTATCTCTGCTCTTTCTCCAGAACTCTAAGGGGCCCCATGAGACCTGCAACCAGGGGAGCAGCTCATCCAGGCTCATCCCCTGAACCTGTCTTCAAGGCCCCCCTTTTCTCTGACTTTCCAATGAGATGACAGCAACCCTGCCTTGGCTCTCTTTTTTCACTGTGACTTT